>QEPC01010270.1:89738-116887 GCA_003113815.1 Sphenodon punctatus
CCCGTATGGGTGTGTATGTGCCCGGGCATGTGTTTGTGCTGTGTGGTCCACTGTGACCTCATTGCCTCTGTGCCTGCTGTGCCTGCTGTGCCTCAACAGATCATCTCCCTCCTCCCCCTCCCTTCCTGTTTCCCTTGTGTGGGCATTTCCTTTTGGTGCTTTTGGCTTCATTTGCCCTCAGTCGGCCATGTCTGCCTCCTGCCCCTCCCTTCTGGGTGTTTTGACCATGGCTGGGAAACAGTGTCACGTCTGTTGCACTGCCCTGGTCTGTGGTCTGTTTGTCCGATTCCCTGCCATGATCCCGGTCCTGTCACATCTGTTCGGGGCCTCCCTGGACCATGGGGGGTGGTTGGGTGGCCTACCACTGCTTGGAATCCACTGTGGTGAATCGGGACCACGTAACATCTGAAATCACCCTTAGACTGCATTCACACCTTCAGCAGCGGGCTGGTCCGTGCATATTTTGGCTCCGGGAGAGAATCCGATGTCAAAATATGTGCAGGGTTTGGCCAGTATGAAAGCCACCCCACACAACTTTGCTTGCAATTACCCAGAAAAGTAGAGAGCTCTGCACACTTCGAGGTGGGGGGTGGCTTTTTCACCGGCCAAACCCTGTGCATATTTTGGCTTTCATATTCTCTCCCGTGTGCTGGTTGGGAGAGTGACTCCGGGCAGCAGGTTCTTGCTGACGCCACTGCCCTGTGTATGGTGACCCCCAGACAGGGCTCCTGGATGTACCTGAGTGGCAGCCCAGGAGGGAGCGATTCTCCCTGATCAGAGGCAGGGACCTGACGGAGTTCCCTGAGCATGTGCGTGGCCCAGGTGGGAGGAGCCCCACAATGATCACCGCCCACAAGGAAGTAAAGACACGGCTGCGGTGTCGGAGGCGTGCGCCGGGGGCGTTGCACAACCTTGTGCATGCAACCTTAGGTGCGAGCCAGGCACAGGGCACCCATCTTTTTGGGTCTACGCTCTTAAGTTTGTATTCAGGGTGGTGTTAATAACAGCATGCCGAAGAAAAGAAGGAAGCATGAAATGGAAACCAGGGCATGATCCATAGCTAGGCAGCTCAAATTGGATGATTATTTTCTAGAGAATTTTCATTCTCCAAGCCTGGACCACAAGGATAGTCCTCTGATCTGTGGTAAAGTGAATAGTGGGAACTCTCGGGAGGATATTAGTCCTCAGGGACCTGACTTTACCTTGTCTCAGGACTGCTCACCTCCCCCCCCCCCCATGGTGTCTGGAGCTGGGGCAAAGGAACTAAGGCTTGCTGACTCACTGGTTGCCCCCACTTCATCAGATTATGCATTGCTGGGAAAACAATGCATTGTTGTTGGGGATCTAATACAAACGTTATATGGACAATTGGATAAAATTAATGCCCAACTTTTAAAGCAACAGACTATCCTGGGTGATATAGTTGGACTCATAAACATGGTGACCAAAGGGAGGGGGGAGGGGCGGAGAGTAGGTAAATTGGCTACCACAGTGTCACAAACTGTGGAAACCTGGGGTGGGGGGCTTGTGAGTCAGACCGAGATGGCGAGGAGTGAAGGTGGGGAAACCCGGGGGAGGAGGGTCGTTGTAAGGTTGAGAACAAACCCTGTAGCCCTGGCAGTCAGGGTTGTGCCCCTCCCCCATGGTTCATTTCCTCGGTGGAACTCCAAGCAGTTAATTTCTTTCATATAGCAAATATTTTGGGTTACTTCGTACCTCATAATCATATTGTTCAATTCGATATATAACCTATGGTTAGTCAAACCCAGAGGATAGTTATTCATTTTTGTTCCAAGGCTGTTTTGGATAGTCTATTTTCTTATAGAACTTTGTTTGCTAGCTTGGGGGGGGGGGGGGTGTCCAGCCGTGTTTACGAAAACATAGTGATTTCTCCATTATTTGTGGGGTGTCAAGATCCCCCATTAGTGAGGAGGAGAGAACCTCAGGTGTTAAGGAGAGAAGAGGACAACCCCAATGCTATACCTATTAGGCAAAGATCATTTGTACGATGAAATCAAGGCTCTATTGGTCCCAGAACATTGGACCTGGGGTCTGGGAAAGATCAAGTAGTGGGACATTCATTGGGGAAAGGGAAAGGGTCCCCTATTCAGCAGACTTTGCAGTAGCCGCTGTCTGGCTCAGAATATGAGCTGGTACTTGTGTCTGAGTTGCGGGGAGGCCAGCCCCTAGATCAGGAACCGGAAGGTGAGGGAACGGCATCTAATTTGAGCTGTGTTCAAGGTACCGAACCTTTGCAAATGACCTGACAGTTACCCGTTCCAGTAGAGGAGGTGCTTACAATCTCCTCCTGGAATATAGTGGGGTGGGTCAGACATGCCAATGATTGAGACTTTACTAGCTTCATTAGGAAATCACAGTTTATGTTACTGCAGGAGACATGGTCTAAGTTGCCAATTTCATGTGAAGGGTATAGGACTTTTAGCATACCAGCAGTAAGTTATAATGTAAGAGTGCGCCCCTGTGTGGGGATTGGGTGTCTCATCTTACAGGACCTCAAATTTAAAGAAGTTATAGAAATTTCAGTTCCCCCAATAGCCTTGGGTATTATACTCAGATTTGAGGCCTTTGTTATGATTATTATTTCTGTTTATATACCCCCAATGAATGCTGGCTCATTCAATTCAGCTAGCTGGGTCAAACTAGAGGAGCTGCTCAGCAAAATGGGATATCAATACCCAGATGGACTGATCATTCTTGCGGGAGACTTCAATGCCCGGTTAGGGCCCAATGACCAGGTTTTGAACCAATATTGTCAATGTCTGGCTTACTCCTCTACTGGGATTTTAAATTCCAGAAAGTCTAAAGATCAGAGAATTAATTTGGCGGGTATATCTTTAGGTAAGCTGATCTATAACCATAACCTGTATGTGTTAAATGGTACAGGATTTAATGATTTAGAGGGGGCATGTACGTATCTGGGGGCCTCAGGAGGTAGTGTGGTGGATTATTTTGTGGTGTCAGCAGCAGCCCTGTTGTAAGTTCTAGATTTCAGGGTGGAGGAGAAGCTGCTAGGGGATCATCTCCCTTTATCACTTAAGATGCATTGTGCTGGTGGTGTCCATGCTCATCTGGTGGACTCATTAGGGGATAATTCATCACCAGATTTTCATAGGGCCCCTAAATGGGACACAGTCTTGGCTTCCTCTCTTGCAGCCTGTTGTTATCCTCTGAAATACTGGTACTGAGGACTGCTGTAATCTCTGCACCTGCTAATGCAATGGTGGTGGATAGCTATGACCAACTGGGGGCCCAGCTACAAGGGCATATCAAGGCCCATGTTCAATCTGTTGCTGGGCCTAGGGTAAGCAGGGGGAATCCATGGTATGATAGAGATTGTCGAATAGCTAAAGCCCAACTCCAAACAGTATACAAGGCGTTTAGGAGGGCTATACTACCTAGGTTACCAATGGAATACTTTGAATGTAGAGTCAACTATAAGAAATTAATTGCTGATAAAAAGCTGAAATATATGGAGGAGAGGTGGGATAATTTGATAGAGGATGCCGAAAGGCAAGATTCTAGGCGCTTTTGGCAGTTGGTAAATACCTCCATTAAAAGGGAACCTAGCATCCCTTTGTTTCCTATTCATCCGCGGGAGTGGACTAACCACTTTCAGCAATTGTATGGGTCTGATCAAGGAGATTTTCAGTTGGGGGGTGATATTGTACCACTAGCAGATATCCCTTGCTGGCCTCCGATGACAGAAGCAGAAGTGGAGGCTTTGGTTGATCTTGGTAAAAATCATAAAGCCTCGGGCCCCGATCTCATTCAGGTTGAATTTATAAAAGCACACAAGGACTGGTGGGTGCCTTTATTAGCGGCATTGTTTTCAGCCATTAATGAGTCTGGGAAGATCCAGGAGGCCTGGGGTACGACTGTGGTTGTTCCGATCTTTAAAAAAGGCTCTAGGAGGTGTCCCGCTAATTATAGACCCATCAGTCTGATGAGTGTGGTTGGTAAAATCTATGGCCGATTTCTCTCAGGCAGGCTGGTGGACTGGATGCAGCAGGATAAGATTATCTGCCCAGAACAGACTGGGTTCCAGGAGGGAAGATCTACCTCCGAGCTGTGCTTTGTCCTATATCATCTTATCTCTAAGTATACTACTCCTCATAGAGCTTTGTATGTTGCCTTCTTAGATCTAAGGGCAGCTTTTGACTCGGTGGATAGGTCTGCCCTCTGGAGGAAGCTTTTGATACCACAGACCACAGACTTTTGCTGCTAATTGTATTATACTCTAATTCCTCCCTTAGAGTGAAAACGGATGGTCAAGGGCATCTGACAACGCCCATTGATATTAGAGTCAGAGTACGTCAAGGATGTGTCCTTGCCCCGATCTTATTTAACATCTTTATCAATGACATTATACCAATCATGGCAGAAGCCAGATTCCACCCCTCCCAGGTTAGCCTCTAGGGTGATAGGGGCGCTTCTAGAAGCTGATGATGTGGCATTACTCTCTCAGACTCGAATTGGCTTGATACGCCAGATGAATACCTTTAATTTGTTCTGTAAGAGTAATAAACTGGCCATCAAATTTGACAAGTCAAAGGTTATGGTTTTTTCCTCCAGAAGACTGCAGCATAGGTGGGTGGTAAGGGGCAGGTGGTACAGCAAGTAGAAACCTTCAAATACCTAGGATTAATTTTCCATAAATCTGGTACATGGAGGGAGCACATTCATCAGGCAGAAGTCACAGCTAAAGTTGCCTCCTTGGAGATAGTGAAATTTTTTGTCCAACTTGGAAGGTGGGCAGTAAAGTCTGCAGTAGGGGCCTTCAACAGTAAAGTTAGGGCCTAGTGCCTATATGGAGCAGAGGTTTGGGCACCTTTTTTCACACAGAAAATAAATGGGGTTCAGGCCAGGTTTTTTCAGTCACTTTTTGCAAAGCCCAAGAGGTATTCCTTTTGCTGCCCTGAGGACAGAATTTGGCCAGATTAGCTGGCAGCAGTATGCTGTCATCAGGGCTTTGAAGTTTTGGTGTAAAATCTGGTTCAACCTTGATTCAGTACTTCTTTGTGGTGTCAGGGAGGATTCATTTTTGAATCCCTGGCAAATTTGGGTAGGGGATTATTTGGCGAAAATAGGGCTATCCCTGAAATACCTTGAGGGTAAACCTCAAGCTCTGATTCGTAAGGAAGTATTAATAAGGGTTACAGATATAGGAAGACAGGAGGAGGTGGCTAAGATCAACCAATCCCCTCACATGAGTTTGTATTTTTCTTGGATCCCGGATACTGACTGTTTGACCCATTATTTGGATGCCAAGGTGGCAGTCAGGGATAAGCAACTCATTTTTATGGCCCGGGTGAATGCCCTCCCCACACGGGTATATGAAGGTAGACTGAAGGGAATACCTTTTTTGGATAGACTCTGCCCTTACGATAATCAGGCAGTAGAGACGGTGGCCCATGTTTTGTTATCATGTCACCTCTATGACAATGCGAGAGCAAAGTTCTTGACCCCAATCCTTACTGAGAGGGTAGGGTGGGTCGAAGGTGCACTTTTAGGGTATTTATTAAATAGCTCTAAATCCCAGGTTATTAAGGAGGTGGACTGTTTCCTGAAGCAAGCTATGCTTATGCGTAAGCACTTTTTTGAGTTTAAGCCCATCAAGGGCCCGATGGAGTAGTGTGTGACTCCTTCGCTGGTAGTGAGGTGTAAGCTGGATTTGTTACTTGGGGAGAGACAGTACATTTTGCTGTAAATTGTTTAGAATATTATAGTCAATGTTTGTATGTTTGTATGTCTATGTTTGTGGCTTACGCTGGCAATAACGTATGTTACGCCTAATAAAATGTATTTATTTATTTTATTTATTCTCTCCCAGAGCCAAAATATACATGGACTGGTCCACCGCTGAAGGTGTGAATGTGGTCTTAGTTCTGGGAGCAGGACCCAAACCTCCAAATGATCTTGCCCAGTGGCCTCAGATACACATTGAACAAGAGGGGGGACCGAATAGAACTCTGCAGGACACCACAGGACCTATTTTGACCTATGGGAGTCTCAGGGTCAAACTTCAAAAGGTGGCAACCCTAGTTATGTCCCAACATAACGTATTTTAAACCCTAATTTTGCAGCTATGTAGTAGCTACTTACTTGCCCTTCACAGTGGACCCAAAAGGACATCCAGGGCTACCATGAGGGACAAGCAACAGAATATAGCTGCTGTGCTGTCTAGATAGAAACAGGTAGGAAGAGCAGAGTAGCAGTGGTTGTGCCCTCCTAGCCTGTCCCTGGGCATTTTCACACAAGACACTCTCCACCCACTATACATGTTACAGGGCACCCATAGGGCAACACTGCAGCCCTGCAACATGTATGGTGGGTGGGGGGTGGATGGGTAGTGGGTGGAGAGTGTCCTGTGTGAAAATGCACCCTGTTCCCTGGGTCCTCTGATGCAATGAACAGTGGCACTGGCAATGGGAGGAGGTGTGGGTCCTGGGGAGCCACTACTGCTCCTGATGCTGCTGCTTGCTGCTTGGGGAGGTAGGTCTCAGAGAATGCCAGTTGGCAGTGGCAGGAGAAGTGGAAGCTCCTAGCACACTGCTCACTGCTTCCCCAGACTGGGAGACCAGGGAAGCTGGTGGGCATATAATTCCTCAAGATTGTTGCACTACAATCCCATTGCAGAGCAAACCCATCGTTTTGCAACAATCTTGTTGTGGAGCAACATGTTTGTTCAGCAATTAGAATTGGGCAAGTTACATCCTTATTGGGTAAGTTACAGCCTTATTTAACCCAGGCTGACCTTGCCACAGTGACCCATGCCCTGGTGACTACGAGACTTGATTTTTGTAATTCCCTCTTCTTACAAGCTACCGGCAGTGCTTATCCATTGCTTGCAGCTTGTTCAGAACGTGGCGGGGTTTGGGCAGCTGTGATCATACTACGCCCGCCCTGCGTTCTCTGCAGGGCTTCTTGTGGAGTGACAGATTGAGTTTAAGATTGCGCTGCTGGTTTTTAGGGCCCTGATGAATGGTTTAGGCCCTGGTTATATTCAAGACCTACTTCTGGAATCTCACACCTATGGGTATCTGTGCTCAGGAACCACCCATTGTTTGGGGGTTCCGCCATCAGACTGTAAGTTGGCGGGTGTTCAGGCTTTTGCTGTGGCGGGCCCCTTAGTGTGGAACTTGCTCCCTCCAGATGTTCGCCTCAGTTCCTCCTGCCTTACCTTCAAAAAGCACCTGAAAACATATTTATTTTCTGGGTGATTTTAGGATCAATTTCTGGATCCCTTACATTTTTCCTTCCCCTATCTTAAAGTATTTTATTACTGTTTTAAATTGTTTTGAATTGTTTTAAATTGTTTTATATTTGTATATTGTTTTATATTCTGTAAAGCGCCCCGAGTGCCATGCAAGGAAGGGAGTGCTAAATAATAAAATAATAATAATAATAATTAATTATTTATTATTATTATTATTATTATTATTATTGCAGAACAATCCACCCCCCTAAACACCCACCCATCTCCTCTCCAACACTTACACAGGGCCTGCTCACTTATAGGGTTGTCATGTTTTGCAATTTGACCCTCAGGGTTCTATTTTGGCCTATGGGTCAAATTACAAGTGGCAATTCTGTTCATTTTTATGCAATCTCCTGCACCCTCCCCTCAAAGAAGAGACCCGGCTAGCTCATTTTCTCTTACCCTCCCAGAAAGAGACTTGGCTCACTACCTCCTGGTCCCACAGAGAGTCTCCCCCACCCCAACAAAGACCTTCTGCCTCCTCCAATCACTAGCAAAAACCACCACCAGCTTCAGAAAACATCTCCTCCATTCCAGCAGCCCCTTCCTCACCTCCCCGCCCACCCCGTAAAAGTCTTCCACTCTTTCAAAAGTGTACTCTTTCAAAACGTTTGCTTTTTCCTATTGTACTCAGTGGAATTGAAGTCAAAGACTTCTTTTAAAAATGGTTATCCTGTAGTACTCAAATCAATGGTTCCTTACCTCTATATAGTTGTACATGGCTAGATCTGAAATTGCATGGTCATCAGGTACTCTCAGCCTGGAGAACTCTGGGAGGCAGACAGCTGAGGAAGAATAATCAGTTTTATACCAATTACAACTTCTAGTCACCACACTGGATAGGTTTTCCTAAGCCTTCTCTCTCAGTGGGTATTTTCAGACGTTACGAGATCACAGTCAACCACAGTCAATTCTCTGTGGTGGCTGCGATCACGGAATATCTGTTGGGGGGAATGGATGTTCCCCCCCAGATGTTACCATGGTGGGGAATCACTTTCGCCATGCAAGTGTCCGAAGCAGTGGGACTGGCCGCAGTCATGTGGCGAAGGCAATTCCCCACCATGATGAACCCCGCCGTCACTTCTGGATGGCGGCCATGGCCCGGAATCCCCGCAGGGATTCCGGCCCGTGGCTGAATCGGGTGAGCGTTGCAGCTGCATTTGCTGTGGCGGCCACCCATCTCCCCAGAGAGGAGGGGCCGGGGCCGTGTGGCCGCATGTTGCGCCGCGTGGCCCTGCCCCCTCCCCGATTCCCCACCAGGATCCCCCAGCACGTCTGTTAGGGCGTGACGGGGTCATCCTGGTTGGGGATGAATTTATTGTTTTTGTGAGGGGGCCAATTGGCCCCGTCATGTCTGAAAATACCCATTGTGACCTGTTGGGTACTTCTTCCAAGCAACCAAAATTGGCCACTGTCGGAGACCGGTACTGAACTCGATGGACCATTGGTCTGGCCCCATATTGCACTTCTTATGTTCTTCAGCACCCCAATAGGGGTGTGAACCAGGGCCCCATGTTGTTTTTCATTTGTCGTTATCATGTTCATTATTAAAATGTGTCATTTTTCATTTCTAATGAAATGTTGTTTTTCGTTATTGTCGTTATCGGTATCTGTACTGATTTCAAATTAAGATTTTATTTTTGGTATCGGTATCAATTTTGTGTGCCAATGAAGAATTATTGTCAGAAGTTGAACTCTTTCCCCTTCTCATTGTGATACCACACAATGATATATACTGTACACAATATGTAGTTTTATTCATACAATATATACATAATCTAAGATAAACCTAACCTATGTATAATACAAAATGTTCCTATCCTATAATCCTAATATATATAATAAAACAGACTAGTATCTAACTATCTAATCTATATGATATATGGACAGGGGGAGACAGATGGGGAAGGGAAAAGGAAAACTCAGAGGTATAGCTACTCTCTCTCTCTCTCTCTCTCTCTCTCTCTTTCTCTCTCTCTCTCTGTACCTAAGGAATAAGGATTGGGTGGTAGAGAAGGGAATAAGGGATATATGTATGGTAGGATTCCTAGTGCAAGCACCAACACCTTCTGTAAACATATCCTGACAAGCAAGAGGGCTAACACAGAGTGAAGCAGCCCAGCCCTACAATATTAAGGGTTGCAATGCCCTCCCCCAGAGCCCTCCAGATTGGTTCTGGGAAGCAGAAGCATTGAGGAATCACAGAGTGCCATTCAACTGCTGGGATCTGCTTGAGCTGCTCATTGGCCAGAGATACATCCATCAGGTCCTTCCCCTCCCAGTTCAAGAGTTCAGCACTATTTCTTGCTCCAAGATGTCTGCCCCCTTCTCCCCTCTCCACATTTCCCTCCAAAAAACACCTGCCAGGCTGCCAGGAAATAACAAAATCAATAATGAATTTTATTATCATTATTGATTTTGTTATTATTTTTTGTCATTTTCATTATTGCAATAATGAAAATGACAATTTTCATTTTTATTATTGATATAACGAATATGACATGCACACCTCTATGCCCCAATTATATTCATGCATTTAAAGCCTGGCTTGGATTACATTAAGTGTTCCCCTTAGAAGGGGTGGAAGGATGGTGGTGCCCCCTTAGAAGGGGTGGAAGGATGATGGTACAGGGATGAAGTCACCAGAGTGGGGAACACGTATGTGGTTCATTTAGGTGTTCTCCAATTTGGATGACAAACCATTGGGGGATGAGATGTCCCCCCTCCTTAGAGACAAAGCCTGCTCTGGCCCAGGACCCCCACAGTGGGCCCTCAAGGCCCCCTCATAGAAGGGGGGAGCTCAGGGGTGGCCCTCCCTCTCTTCACCCTCTTCACAGGGACAAGGTGCCCCCAGCCAGGAGGCCACATGAAGAGCAACAGGAACCAATTGACCAAGGGGTAAATCATTTATTTATTTATTTATTTAATAATTTATATCCCGCTCCAGCTGAATGGCAGCTCGGTGCGGCTCACAAATACAGTTAAAACAATTAAAACAATATACAAAATGGTTACTTAAACAATATAAAACAAACCATGAAAGAAGTAAATGCCACTGGCAAACACCCATCCCTCATCCTTACCCTCCCTCCCCACAAACAGCCAGGTTAGGGATGTGTGAACAGAACGGGGTTTGGATGTTCGGCCGTTCGGTCGCTTGGTTCAAAAACCGAGTTCGGGTTAGGTCATTTGGTTCGAAAACCGAGTTTGCGTTTGGTCATTTGGATCGGTTGAGTTCTGTTCAGACGAATGTTCGGCAGAGTTTGGACCTGCCACAAAGCTTGGAGCACTCCAGGGACCCCTAAGGGTGCCCGTGGCTGCATTGCAGGCTGTCAAAGATCCAGCAGCAGCAGCAACAGAGACCGGAAAGGCTCGGCACTTGGCCCCTAGGGGTGCCTGTGGCTGCATGGCAGGCTGTCAGAGACCCAGCTTCAGCAGACCTCCAGTTCTGCTGACTCTATGCTGGCTGGGTTGTCCATTTCTAGTCACCATCACGACAGGATGGCTGGCTGGCTGGCCACATGAATCACCACTGGGCAAGACTACTTGAACAGTTTGCAGAAGAATTGGTTGAGATCTGGTGAGTAGGATGCCAGCCTGCAATGCCCAGCACGGTATATGGGTGCCGTGCCAGCCACCAAGCCCTGGCTGGGCCTCTTCCCTGCCTGGAACGTAGGCCCCAGAACCCTGAGGGTGGGACCTGGTGCTGGAGTGGCTGCCTGTTTCTTGATGCAGTGGAATGACAGATCCCTGTGAGTGGAATGATGGCCCCAAACCCCTGATGGTGGGTCCTCCTGGGACTAGAGTGGCAGCTTCTAGATGACATGGATGGACATCCCCTGTGCCTGTAACGTAGACCCCAGAAACCTGATGATGGGTCCTTGGGCTAGAGTGGCAGCTTCTGGATGACGTGCATGGTCAGCCTTCCCTGTCTGGAATGTAGGCTCCAGAACCCAGATGATGGGTCCTGGGGATGGAGTAGCTGTCTGTTTCTTGATGCTGTGAATTAACAACTCCCTGTGAGTGGAATGACGGCCCCAGAACTCTGATGGTGGGTCCTGGGGCTAGAGTGGCAGCTTCTGGATGATGTGGATGGACAGACCTCCCTGCCTGGAACATAGGCCCCAGAATCCTGATGGTGGGTCCTGGGGCTGGAGTGGATGATTCTTGATGTAGTGGAATGACAGTTCCCTGTGAGTGGAATGATGGCCCGAGACCCCTGATGGTGGGTCCTGGGGCTAGAGTGGCAGCTTCTGGATGATGTGGATGGACAGCCCTCCCTGCTTGGAAGTTAGGCCCCAGAACCCTGAGGATGGGTCCTTGGGCTAGAGTGGCAACTTCTGGATGACATGGATGGATAGCCCTTCCTGCCTAGAATGTAGGCCCCAGAACCCCGATAGTGGGTCCAGGGCTGGAGTGGCTGATTCTTGATGTGGTGGAATGACAGTTCCCTGTGAGTGGAATGACAGCCACAGAACCCTGATGATGGGTCCTGGGACTAGAGTGACAGCTTCTGGATGAAGTGGAATGACAGCCGTCCCTGCCTGGAACGTAGGCCCCAGAACTCTGGCAGTGGGTTCTGGGGCTAGAGTGGAAGCTTCTGGATGATGTGGATGGACAGCCCTCCCTGCCTGGAACGTAGGCCCCAGAACCCTAACGGTGGGTCCTGGGGCTGGAGTGACTGAGTCTTGATGCGGTGGAATGACAGTTCCCTGTGAGCAGAATGATATCTCCAGAACCATGAGGGTGGGTCCTGGGGCTAGAGTGGCAGCTTCTGGATAATGTGGATGGACAGACCTCCCTGCCTGGAATGTAGGCCCTAGAACCCTGAGGGTGGGTCCTGGGGCTGAAGTGGCTGATTCTTGATGCTGTGGAAGGACAGTTCCCTGTGAGTGGAATGACAGCCATGGAACCCTGAGGGTGGGTCCAAGCCTAGAGTGGCAGCTTCTGGATGACGTAGATGGACAGCCCTCCCTCCCTGTAACATAGGCCCCAGAACACTGAGGGTGGGTCCTGGGGCTGGAGTGACTGACTGTTTCTTGATGCCATGGAATGACAGCTCCCTGTGAGCAGAATAATGGCCCCAGAACCCTGACGGTGGGCCCCAGGACTAGACTGGCAGCTTCTGGATGATGTGGATGTACAGCCCTCCTTGTCTGGAATGTAGGCTCCAGAACCCCGATGGTGGGTCCCGGGGCTGGAGTGCCTGGCTGTTTCTTAATGCAGTGGAATGACAGATCCCTGTGAGCGGAATGACGTCCCCAGAACTTTGAAGGTGGGCCCTGGGGCTAGAGTGGCAGCTTCTGGATGATGTGGATGGACAGCCCTCCCTGCCTGGAAGGTAGGCCCCGAACGCTGATGGTGGGTCCTGGCACTGGAGTGGCTGATTCTTGATGCAGTGGAATGAGAGTTCCCTGTCAGTGGAATTACGTCCCCAGATCCCTGAGGGTGGGTCCTTGGGCTAGAGTGGCAGCTTCTGGATGACATGGATGGACAGCCCTCCCTGCCTGGAATGTAGGCCCCAGAACCCCGATGGTGGGTCCTGGGACTGGAGTGGCTGGCTGTTTCTTGATGCCATGGAATGACAGTTCCCTGTGAGTGGAATGATGGCCCCAGAACCCTGAGGGTGGGCCCTGGGGTGAGAGTAGCAGCTTCTGGATGAAGTGGAATGACAGCTGTCCCTGCTTGGAACATCAGCCCCAGAACCCTGATGGAGGGTCCTGGGGCTGGAGTGGCTGAAGAACTTTGAAGGCCAAAGTGGAGAAGGGTTCTATGTGAACAGCCATTGAACATGGGTCAGTCAGTCCTAAGGGATAGGTGCGCACCAGTCACAGCCAGGAATGGTCTTAGCACTAAGACTGTTATTGTTCACCCAGCCCCCAGGCACCGGCATACTCATCCAAGCTATGGCCATCTACAAGATTGAGGAGCAAATTACTGACATGCAGTACCAGCAACAGCAGCAGACATTGGATTGCCAGGACACGGTAACTATGCTTGGCACCCTTGCTCGGTCGGGCATTGCAGGCTAGCTGGCATTGGTGGAGAAGTGACAGAGGCGCAGCCAGGGCTTGGTGGATGGCACCCCTGCTTGGCCGGGCGTTGCAGACTTGGGTCGTACTCAACCGAACTCAAGAATCTCTATTGCAAATTGGGCAATCCTTGTCCGGTGGTGAATTTTGTGTTCACCCAGCCCCCGGCCGCCGGCACACGCATCTGAGCTATGGCCATCAACAAGATTGAGGAGCAAATGGCTGACGTGCATTACCAGCAGCAGCAGCAGACACTGGATTGCCCAGGAACAGAACCCGTGGCACAGACAGCAGAGGCAGCATTGGCAGCAGCAGTGGACATTGGATTACCTGGGCACAGAATCCATGGAACAGCAGAGATGGCAGCAGCCTGTGCACAGCACCCATGGAGCCAGGATGGTAGGATTTGCAAGGGAAGAGCTCCCATACAGTAGCAGATGGCAGCAGCAGCATTGCATAAGCACATTTGGATTTGCCAGGGTAGAGCACCCATGGACCAGCAGACAGCAGCAGCGTGATTACCATGCCAGTGGGGCATATGACCCAGAGTTGCCAGGGCAGGCAGGCAGCAGGCAGCGTGGCATGAGAGGCAGGCAGACTGAGGCAGGTTTTGATCTAGGCCACCTGCGCGGGCGGGCAGACAGACAGTCAGTGTGGCACGAGAGGCAGGCAGAGTTAGGCAGGCTTTGGTCTAGGCCACCTGGGAGGGTGGGCAGACAGGCAGTGTGGCATGAGAGGCAGTAGGGAAGGCAGGCTGGGACCTTGGCAGGGCACTCAGATAGGCTGGCAAAGACTGTGCAAAGCACGTGAGAGAGAGCCAGACACATAGGTGGGCTGAGATCATCTAGCCAGAGTTCCGGCTGGCAGGCTTATTTTCAGATAAGCTGGCTGAGGAAGTCTAGTATGAGAGAGAGGGGGGGGGCAGGGCAGGTGCCAGGCATTAGGAGGGAGGGACAGCACCTCAGCACAGCAGCAGCAGCAGCAGCAGCAGCAGCCCAGATTGAGGAGGAGCCCCATCCCAAGACTGCCCCTGGCATGGGATGGCGTGTGCCACTGCACCATTAATCAGTGTCCAGGGGCAGCTTGGGGAATCCCAGCAGCGGAAGGTTCACCTTTATAAAAAGCAACTGCTCCACCAATTTGGCCCCCAGTCTCAGGTGGTGCGGTGAGCAAATGTCCCCCACCATGGAGAACACCCGCTCGCTGGGGACACTGGTTGGTGGGCAGGACAAGATACCCGTGGCCACTTTGGACAGGGATGGCCACACATTGGTCTTGCTGGCCCAGTAGACCAAGGTATTGCTGCTGGGTTCAATGCAGGTCTACTCCTCCAGGTAGGTTTCTACTGCTGCTGAGGTGCCATCATACTCCCTCAGGTAACCACCTCCACCTGGGCACCACTTCCACCATTGCCCTCAGCCACGCTGCTTGCCCTAGTGTGCAGGGTCCCATGCTCCCCAGAGTGGCCTGCATATAGCAGCTGCTGCTGCTGGCAATAGTGGTGCTGCTGCTGCTCAGCCTGCTGGTCGTGCTGCTACCACTAGGGCTGGGGGCAGGGTTAGACCCTGCTGGCTGAAAGTGTTGACTGCTCCCACTCCCACCATCCCCAGCGGTGTCCTGCTGCTGCTGCTGCTGCTGTCACACACTCTCCAGAGCCCGCTCTGCCTGCCGGACCCTCTCCACCAGCTCACCCTTCCAGTGCCCATACATGCCACGCTGCCCTTGACCCTGGGATCCAGCATGGTTGCCAAGGCATATTCCCTGCGCTTCAGAAGCTCATCAAACCGCACCTTCAGCTGCCGAACCAGGGCAACCACCTCACCCGCCAGCTTCCTTCTCTGAGGGCCACAATCCCATCCCTGGAGAATCTCCTCCAGCATCCTGAGAAGACTCTGGACCAGAGGGGTCACCTGGCTGATGGTGGCCATGGAGGAGCTGATGGTCTCCATCATGGCCAGGAATGGTCTCAGGATGAAGACCGTGTAAGCCAGGATCTCCCATTCCTCCCCATTGTACCCTGGAGGTGCCCTGCTGTCTGTCACCAGTGCAAGGCGGCTTTCTGCTTGAGAAGCCACTTGAGCATCAGGAACATGGAATTCCACTGGGTGGACATATCCTGCACCAGCTGCTGCACTGGGGAGCCTTGCTCGGCCTGCTTTGCCCAGAGGAAGTTGCTGCCCTTCATGCTCCGGTTAAGAAACCGGCCAGTTTCCTCCCCCACTCAATCAGGGAGCTAAGGGTGCCGGCCCCAATCCCCTTCTCCTCCAAGACCAGAGTGTCTTTGACCACCAGTTGAAGGGTGTGTGCAGCGCAAGGGATGCTGGTGAAGCCCCCCTCATGGACTGCCCTCAATATGTTGGCCACATTACCTGTGACCCACTCCCTCACCATGGCAGTCAGGGCTGACGATGTTCCAGGAGGTGAGGAGGCCATCCATTACTTCCAGTTGAATCAGGGCCCTTTGGGACCCTGCTTTGGGACCCCTCCTGCACTCCCAAATGCTGCCTCCAGGTCCTGCCACCAGTGTGCCGTCACCGCCAGGTAGGTGTTATGTGCGTTTCTGCTCACCCACAGGTCTGTGGTGAAGTGGATGGTGGCACCCACAGCCCTTGCCAGCTGCTCCCTCACCCGCTCCTTTAAAGCCCAGTACAGGGCTGGCACCACCTGCCAACTCAGGGTGGTGCGTAAGGGCAGCTTAAACTGGGGGGCCAGGAAGCCAATCAGGCGCCTGAACCCCATGTCCCCAACCACTGAGAAGGGCTGCCCATCCAGGGCCATAATTTCCCCCAACATGCACGTGGCTTTCACTTGAAAGCCACACCACCCTCCACATCATGCAGCTGCTGATGGACTTTGCAGCTGCCCCCACCCCAGCCCATGGTGGACTGATGTTGCTTCTGCTGCTCCTGCTGCTCCCCCCCTAGCAGGAATACCACTCCTGATGCTAGAGGGATGACGCTTGCCTGCTGATGGAGGCAGACGACTGGCCGCTGCAGTCAGGAACCTGCTGGCATCCACTGCCCCTGCCTGCATGCTTAGCAACACAGTGCTGTGGCATGCCTTAAGGTGCCTCATCATGGCAGTTGTGCCAAGGTTGGTGAGCACCTGCCCACGCTTCACCACCTTCTGACACAAAGTGCACTTCGCCTTCCTGGGATCATTCGCCCACACCAACTGAAAATGCGCCGAGATGGAGGATTTTTTGCCCCCTCCTGCCTTCTGGCCCGCACCGGGTGATGCACCGTTGACAGCGCTGCTGGGAGGGGCAGAACATGGTGGCGACACAGCTCTCAGAGGGACAGTCATCACCTCAGCTCCAGACATCTCCTCCATGGGACTAGTGTCTGCCTCGCTGTCCCCAATCACAGTCATGTCCCGCGAAGGGGAGTACTGGGACCCCAAGGCTGATGGACTGCCCACCATGCAATGTCCACTCTCCCTGTGCCCCCTATAGCTTTTCTGATGCTGCTACTGCTTCTTCTCTCCCTGCTACAATTGTCTGGGGATCGGACCCTGCCTCTAGCAGCCGGGGTGGGAACCACCAGCCCTGGACTGCTGGGGATCACCTCAATAATGGGGGACGATGGTGGCCCATGGTGAACATTGGATCCTACTCCTGCAGCTGCAGCCTCCTGTACTGCAGACCTTCCAGTGCCCTGCATGACAGTGAAGAATGCTGGCAGGAGGTGATGCCAAACCACACCCCAGCTAGTGCCACTGCTGGGAGCCTCTGAAATCCTGACTCCCAAAATCAGCCCTGCGCAGTTTGGGGTGTGGTGATGGGCTGGGGCTGCTGCCTGCTGCCACTCCACTGGCATGGCCCCTACCCCTACCACCTCTGCCACATGCCCCATTGCCCACCTTACGGGCAGCAGACTGGCCTCTCCTGCTTCCCTTCTCCATTTTTCCTTCCAAAATTATGCAGAGGAAAAATTTATATATATTTTTATTTATTTATTCAAAATTTGAAGATTATTATTATTATTGTTATTATTATTATTATTATTATTATTAGCTTTTATATAGTGCCAGTGAGGTACCTGGCACTTTGCAGAGAATAAGATAGACATGGTCCCTCCCCAAGAGCTTAGAATCTAAAGACAAGGGGAGGGGAGACAGGGAAGGGAGAACAGAGGAAGAGACAAGGGATGCAACAATCATGAGGATGCCAGAACTCAGGTACACGTTCTTGGCTTGGTTACAGTACATTGGGAGTTTGCAGATAACAGGTGGGGGATAATCCTGAGTGGGGATGATTAGCAGGAGTTAGGAAGGGTGGAGCAGAAGAGGTGGGTTTTGAGGAGGGACTTGAAGGTACAAAGGGAGGGGGCAAGGTGGATGTGGGCAGGGAGGGAGTTCCAGGCCTGTCTCTTATACACATCTAGATGTGTATAAGAGACAGATCCTGAGTGGGGATGATTAGCAGGAGTTAGGAAGGGTGGAGCAGAAGAGGTGGGTTTTGAGGAGGGACTTGAAGGTACAAAGGGAGGGGGCAAGGTGGATGTGGGCAGGGAGGGAGTTCCAGGCCTGTCTCTTATACACATCTAGATGTGTATAAGAGACAGGAGTAGAGCAGAGATGAGGGAAGAAAGGTGAGAGCGGGGAAGGCCAGCGAGGAGGAGGTTACCATAGTCTAGGCATGGATGAGAATTTTGGCAGAGGAGACAGACAGAAAAGAGCAGATCTTAGCAATGTTGTGGAGGGAGAAGTGGCAGGATTTGGCCACGGAATCAATGTAGGGTTTGAAGGTAAGGTGAGAGTCAAAGATGAAGCCCAAGTTACGGGCTTGGGGGACAGGGAGGATGGAGACCCTGTCAATGGCAATCGACAGGGAAGAGGGAGAGGAAGGATTGGGAGGGAAGATAAGGAGTTCAGTTTTCGCCATGTTCAGTTTGAGTTGGTGTTGAGACATCCAGGTGGAGATATCAGAGAGACAGTTGGTGATATGAGCTTGAACAGAGGGGGAGAGGGAAGGAGAGGAGAGATAGAGTTGAGTGTTGTCAGCATATAGGTGGTATTGGAACCCGTGGGAGGCAATGAGTTTGCCTAGGGAATGGGTGTAGATAGAGAAGAGGAGAGGGCCAAGGATAGAGCCTTGGGGAACCCCGACCGAGAGGAGTAGGGAGGAGGAGGGGGAGGAGTTAGGAAGAAATACATTGAAGGAGCGGTCAGAAAGGTAGGAGGAGAACCAGTTGAGGACAGAGTCCTGGAATCCCAGGCAGTGAAGCGATTCAAGCAGGAGCGAGTGGTCAACAGTGTCAAAGGCAGCAGAGAGATCCAGGAGGACAACAATAGAGTAAAGGCGGTTGGATTTAGCCACAAGAAGATTGTTGGTGATCTTAGCAAGAGCAGTTTCAGTGGAGTGAAGGGGGCGGGAGCCAGATTGGTGGGGGTCAAGGGAGGAGTTGGCGGAGAGGAGGTTGAGGCAATGGGAGTAGACAACCCGTTCAGGAGCTTGGAAGCAAAAAGGGAGGAGGGAGAGAGGACGGTAATTAGAGGGTTCAGAGCAATCCAGAGTGGACTTTTTGAGGATGGGGGAGACAGTGGCGTGTTTAAAGGCAGGGGGGAAGGAGCAGGTAGAGAGGGAGAGGATGATGATGATGTGCAGGAGGGGAGGGGTGACGGTGGAAGCAATGGAGTTTAGGAGACGGGAAGGAATGGGGTCCAGGGGGCAAGTGGAGGAGGAGAGCAGGGATGAGATTTCCTCAAGGGAGGTGGGAGGGAAGGAGGACAGAAGAGAGGTGGGTGGAGGAGGGAGAGTGGGGGGAGTGGTAGGGGGAGAGGTGGTTCATGTCAGTTTTAGAGGTGAAAAAGAGAGCCAGATCTTGAGTGGAGAGAGAAGAGGGAGGAGGAAGACAGGGAAGTTTGAGAAAGGAGTCAAAGGTGGAAAAGAGGTGGCGAGGGTCCCGGGAGTAGGACTCAATGTGTGAGGCATAGTACTGCTGTCTAGAGAGGGAGATAGCAGAGTTGAGCTATGAGAGGCAGAATTTGAAGTGGAGGAAGTCAGCGCTGTAGTGGGATTTGCGCTAGAGGTGTTCAGCAGCCTGGGTGCAGGAGCAGAGATGACAAATGGTGGGGGTGAGCCAAGGGTGAGGGTTACAGGAGCGAGCTGGGTGGGAGGAGAGGGGGGCATGGGAGTCAAGGGTGGAGACAAGAGATGAGTTGAAGGTGGAGATGGCAGAATCAGGGAGAGGGTAGAAGTAGGAGGCAAAGTCCTTGGGCACAATGGCCTGCAGATCGCGGATGGGACGGGGAGATGGGGAAGAGGAGGGGGAGCAGTGGGAGAGGTTGAAGGAGGCAAGGAAATGGTCAGATATGTGATGGGGCTCAAAGGATAGATCAGATACAGAGCAGTTCCTAGAGAACACGAGATTAAGAGAGTGACCATCAGTGTGGGTGGGGGAACTCATCCAGAGGTGGAGATTAAAGGAGGAGGCTAAGGAGAGGAAGCAGGCGATGCAAGTCTGAGAGGGTGCATCAACATGAATATTGAAGTCACCAAGGATGAGTGTGGGAATGTCATCAGAGAGGAACAGGGTGAGCCAGGACTCAAACTTGGAGAGAAAGGAGGAGAGGGAGCTGGGAGGGCGGTAGATAACTGCAACGCGGAGGTGGAGAGGGGAGTAGAGGCATACGGAGTGCGTCTCAAAGTAGGGGAGGGAGAGGGGGGAGAAGGGAGGGGTTGAAACTGACAGGAAGAGGTAAGGAGGAGGCCTATGCCACCACCCCGGCCTTCAGCCCGGGGCTGGTGGAAGAAGGAGAGACTTCCGTAAGAGAGGGTGGCAGGGGTGACAGAGTCAGTGGGGGAGATCCAGGTTTTAGTAAGGACAAGAAGGTGAAGGGAGCGAGAGAAGAAAAGATCATGAATATAGGGATCTTTATTAGCGGAGGAGCGACCGTTCCAGAGGGAACAGGAGAATGGGAGTTGATCAGGGGGAAAACAGGGAATGGGGATAAGATATGGGGAAGGGGGGGCGATGGGATCAGTGGGAGACGGGCCCTGGGGCAGAGGGGCAGGGGGCAAGACATGGTGGGGGGGAGGCGGCGTGGGGACGGTGGAGAGAGATGACAGGCTTAGTGAAAAGCAGGAGAAGAGGGGAATGAAGCAGGGGTAGAAGCAGGTGAGAGGGAAGGGGGAGGGGGGAGAAGAGAAGAGAGAGGGGATGGGAGATAAGGACAGGCATCTTGGTGGGTTGGTTATAGCTTAGTCCTCCTGCAGGGATACTCCACTCGGAACACACAGCCTGCACGCCCCACTGACCAGGGCACCACAGCAAAGTGGTGGCCTATCCTCTCCACTAGGGATGTTGTCTAACTCTAACTACTATCAACTACTATTCTAAAATCTATGGAACTAAATGGAATATTATATCTACAAAGGCCTAGTCCTACAAACACACTATAAAATATTAAAACTGAATAACTACAACACACTGTCTCTATCTATCTCTATAACTAAGCTAACTCCTACAACTATCTATCTATAGTAACTATCTAATATCTAATATCTATCTATATATATATACACACAGGGATGAGGGGGGGGACACAGACAGCTCACAACAAACAACACAGGGAGGGGTACAAAACTGAAATTAAACCTAAATCAATCTAATCCTACTCTAAATAAATCCAAAAACAGGGGAAGGGAATCAGGGATGGATTCAATGGGAGGAGGGAAGGATTCAATGGAGAATAGGGAGAAAGAACACAGGGAGGGGTAAAAAATAAAATAACACCTAAATCTATCTAATCTAATCTATATAAATGAAACTAGGGAGGTAAATGTGTGGGATGGGTGAAATAGTAGGAGGATGGCAATGTATTAGGAACACAAACTGCTGGGAGAGGGAGACTTCTGAAAACGCCTGCTGACAGGATCAGTGGCTAGCTCAGAAGGAATTGGAAAGGGGGAGGACAATGACTTTTGTTACTTGCTGCGCCCGCCTTACCACAAGCCCCATTGGCTCTGTGCAGCCTAGCCCCATGCCAATTGCAGATTGCGAAGCCAGTGGTATGAGGAAAAAAGGGATGGTGATTGGGAAGGCTGGCTGCTACTCCAAGCCTCTCCACCCCTGGTGCCCGGATGTCTGCTCCTCAGCTGCCTCCCCCGCTCCCTGGGCCTGCCAGTCATGTTTTTCCCACCTGAAGTCATCCGAATTCATCTGAATAATATGAAACTGTTCGGTCGTTTTCGAGTTCGGATTGAGTTCGGTTGGGGTATGGTTTGGTCGTTTGGTTTGGTCATCCGAACGGGCCGAATTCTGTCCGAACACCGAACTGCCGAACTGCATTCGCACATCCCTAAACCAGGTCTTACAGGCTCGATGAAAGGCCAACAGGCTTGGAGCAAGCCAAGCTTCCTGTGGGAGGGAGATCCACAGCTGCGGTGTGACCACCGAGAATGCCCTCTCCATTGTGGCCCCCCAGTTCACCCAGGGGACCTCCAGGAAGGTTCCCCTGGAAGATTGTAGAGGTTGCTCCAGGGCCAGGGAAGTGAGGTGGTCACTCAGGTAGGAGGGACCCAGATCTCAAGAGCATTAATGTGCTTGAGAGGATTGAGACCCTTGAACAGCAAGTCTAGGGCTACCAACTGCAACCCCCGCCACTACCTGAAGCAGGACCCCAGGCAGCACCGCAAGGAAGTACTGGGGACCCAGGGATGGGAGGATACCTGCCTCGGGCCCCACAGGGGCCCCACTATAGGGAACCTGGGACTTGACTGGTGGGTGGTTTCAGCTTGGCTCCCCAAGGGGTGGAGCTGGCACAGGCACCATGTTACTGCTGCCATCAGCCTGCAGTGGGAGCACTGGCAGTGGACCCCCATCCCAAGGATTGGGTGGCAATCAGCCCACAATGGGTGGGGGGGACTGAGGTGCCTCGCCTATGGTGCATGGGTGTTGGCGACAGGCTCGTGTGCCCATCCTCCCGGAGTAGCATTGGACATGGGGTCCCATGGCCAGCCCAGCCCGGCCTCCATCCCTGGGGGAGGGGTAGGCTCCCATGGTGCCCACACCCTCCAAATCTGGTCCCAGCTGCAAGGCCTCCCAGTAGCACCAACCAGCACTGGACTACGGCCAGCCCCCCCTCCCAAGCCGGGGGTGGGTATTCAGAGGTTTTAGCCCCTATACGGGAGTATCTCCTTCAAGCCACAAGGGAGTGAATTTGGAGAGGGGAATATGTTGATATTTTTGCCCTCTTATTCAGTGACCCCATTGAGGACCTGACTGATAGAGAGGATAAGGAAAAAAAGAGCACTTTTGGTGCCTCAAGGCAGACTGAAATTGGTCCAATTGGACTATAGCCTATTCTATATACCAAGGGGTGATGCTGCAGGCATACCTGGATAGGGCTTATGATCTGCTTAAATTCGCAGACATAGTCTGTCAAGCATACGACTCAGGCCCTCCAGGGGCCTGGCTCAGGTATGATGAGGCCTTTCAACACAGGGCAGCCTTCACCCTAGGACTAAGACAGGACACACACACCCATGACCTCTGGCTTGACTACATGATTGGTTTGCAGGTTTCAGGATGGCTTTAGGAGCCCCACCCTTAATGTCCAACAAGCAAAGATAGCACTGAACCTAAAATCTGTGGGGGGTATGGAATGCGTGGTACAGGCCAAGCTGGATAAGGAAGTAAGTGAAGGGAAAGTAGCAGGCCCATTCAAGCCCACCCTCCTTTCCAGATCTGATGGTCTCCCTCCCTGGGCACAGTACCAAAGAAAGCCTTGGGGGAATTCCAATTGAGCCATCATTTGTCCCACCCACGGGGAGCGTCAGTTAATGATGCCATTCCAAGGGAACTCACAGCAGTCTACTATGTTCCATTGATGCAGCAGTTAAATTAGTAAAAGAAGACAGCCACAGCACACTGCTTGCCAGTGAAGACGCACTGCTTGCCAAGTGCTGCTTGCCTTTCACCTGCTGCCAGTTTACTCAGATAGCTTTCATCTGCTTGGCTTCTATTTCTGGCAGCATGCAAAAGCGGGGGAGGTCATTAAAAAATCTTGATGATTTCCTCTTCATACAGAGTTGTAATGGACGAATGTGTTGGGCTGATGGAGACTTTCCAAAGGATGGCGAACAATTTGGGAATCCTATTAGCACTGGAAAAAACAGAAGGACCAGCCACCACCCTCACATAACTGAAAATCAAACTTGGCACAGTTAGGGCCATTTCTTGTCTCCTGGGAGATAAGCTGACTGTGTTGAGAGCCAAAATTGAAGGCTACTTGGTCCTCCCATAAGGGGAGGGCTCTCTCAGCCCATGTGACTGGCTCTTCCCGCTGGTGAAACCTGTTGCCAGGGCAACCCTGGATGGGCCCATCTCTCTTCCCACCACGGCCCTGGCTGCTCCCCTTTTCTCCCCTGCTGCAGGTGCTTCAGCTGCAACAGGATGATGTTGGCCACATTTGCTTGTCTCGTCCTTTCAGGGAGCGTGATAAGTGGCCCTGATTGCCGCCATTAGTGACAGACTAAGGGCTATTGTTTATGCATCCGGAATGAGACAAGGACCAAGTGTTGGGTTTTAATGGCCACATTCTTTATTCCAATTGAAATGGGGGGTGGGGGGGTGGGTAATTGCCATAGGCAATTTGGGTCCAGTACAAGAAAAACAACCAATAACAGGTTAACCATAACTGACAGGAAACTGGCTTAGAAGCTCCAATTTCTTTACAACAGCATGTCCCCTTCACTCCCTGGCCGGTGACCATGGCCAAAGGGAATAATGTCCTTTCTGGACTGGAGTAAGGATTTGGGTGCCTAAAGATTGGAGACCGTGCCTGTCCCTGCTGCTTTAGTAAAACACCCATCCCAGGGATGCCACCCCTGTGCTTGCTGTGCCCTCCTTCTGTGCCAGGTGTTGCTTCCCCATCTCTTAAGGAGATGACTATGAAACTACTTATTTTCTACAAAACAGTATAACCGTGCTAGGTCCCTGCCACCATGCGGTCGCCAATGTTAAATCAGAGGGGACTGACCCTCACCCATGCCTAAATTAGCATTGAGTACTTCAACTAACTTGGCTTTTAACCCAGCAAAATAACAACCTATTTCTTCGGTGGAAAAGTGCACCCCGCCAGAGCAATAGAGTTCAGGTTTCTTATACGATATCCCTTGATGGGTAATTCACTTCCCAATGTCACTATTAATGTTATGCCAAGTTTTGTCGACTTTTCCAGGATGCACAGCTTTGTCCCACTTGATCTGGCCAACCAGGTTGGTCCAGATAATTAAGGAAGTGGGAAAAAGCTTCTTGACCTCTAGTAAGTCAGTCTTGATGTTGACCATCAGCCTAAGTCCTTTCTTCTGTGTTATGTCCTTCTCCCCCACATGGATCACTATCAAGTCTGGCGGAGTTCCTGATGCCACCGCCCTGGGAGCAGCTGATGCCAATGCATCCCGCTTTTCCCTTTCCAATGAATCTCTGCTTGGACAGACAGGCCCAAATTGGATACCCAGTGGGTCTACCCAGTCACGTTCCCGGCTCAACACATAAGGCTGTGATCCAGACTAAGTTTCTGCAGGGGGGGGAGAGGGGAGGCTTGCAGTACCTGAATGCACAGACACAACAAAGAAGATTAATGCGATGGATCACGCACATAGGTTTCAAATGCCCATGATTGCCACCATCCTACCACCCGTATGTCCTGTTCCGGAAGGCTTGCTGCTACAGCAAAGGAAGCCGGCCCAGTTCTAAAGGAATGGGAGCCGTAGTCAGGAGGGGGGAGGCCAAGGTGACTCAAAGTGCTCCAGAGTATAGCTGTAAATTTGTACCATGTGAGAAGGACCCCAGACATATGCTGGAACAGGACATCTGGAAGGGTGGGAATGGGCTGCAAGGTACTCCTCAATGACAACTTGGGGGATTTGGCCCTGTAAAGCATAACTATCTGTCCCCTGCCCCTCTGGTCAGTCTTGGAATGCCTCAACCTTAGGTGCAGCAACTGGTGATCTACCCAAACGTCTTCAAAAGAGAGGGTCCTACCTGTGCCATACCTCACTGACTCAGATACCACTTCGCTCATGTGGAAATTCCCCCAAAAGCTACCTTAAATGCTGCAGAAAAAAAGTGAAGTTTCAAAAACATCAAAACAAACTAGGGGGAGGGATCCGCAAATCCTAAGCAGGAAGGATGGGGGTAATGGAGGTCCAGATATCCTGTGCACTAACCTTATCCCAGGAACAACTCTGAAGCAAGCTATGGGTGAAGAATCCTCTATCTGGTGGAGAGTTTTCAGCCAGGCTGCTCATGAAACCCAAGGCCAACAGTTTGCTAGCTATGGTAGTCCCTACCACTGTACCCTTTTGTTTCAGAGCCAGAGAGAATTGGAGCATCTGTGCTTCTGGAATAGGGAAACCAGCAACCCAACTCTGTTGGTCACAAAACTTATGGAATTCCCTGAATACCCTGGTGTATGCTGCCCTGGTTCACTAGAGGTGTGCACCAGGGGCCCATTTAATTTTTGTTTTTCATTTTTGTTATTTAAATCTGTCATTTTCGTTTTCATAAATATCAAACTGTCGTTTACGTTTTAGCTTTCATTTTCTATTGGTTTCAATGGAAAACACATGTTCAGCTGTACCATTTTTGTTTTTCCCTATATTTGGCTGAAACTTGGAGTGAATATATTTCCAATGGAAGGCGTTATGTGTACCAAATTCTAAAAAGAGTGGATAAAGGAATCCAATTTTAGAAGCAGTTTAATTATTTTATTTTGCAAAGATCTTTGTATACAGTCTTAGGTGTAACTTTTTTGCCTCACATTTAATGTAGATGAAACTTGGCAAGTTTCCCTTCCCATATTTACTACTTTCAGAAGGATTGGCTAAAGGGTCCTGGAGGTATAAGCAGTTAAACTTATAAATGTATGTCTGACAGTAACATGGTTGTAGTCCAAAAAGTGTACATGAAATTTTGCAGGGCTGTATATCATACTTTCACAATCATCTCTGCCAAATATCAGAAAGATTTGAAAAAGGGTCCCAATTTTATATGCCTGCACAGCATACGCATAGAAGGAGCCTATGCCAGGGATTCCCTTACATGTCACTGTGGTATAAGATCAGTTTGTGATGCGAATTGGCCAGCAGAAAGGTAAACCAAATATCCTCATTCTGTGCTGTGACCATTCCAACATCTCTCCCCCACTTGTTACTGGGAAGTCAGAAGCATCTATTTAGGAAAGAGTCAATAGAGATTCTCTTATGTCCTCTGTCACAGTGTTGCAGGATGTGATTGTGATGATAATTGGCCAGCCTGAATGTGTAAACTATGGGTGATTTCAGACGTTACGGGCGGGCGGTTCACCACAGCGAACCCCCAGGGGGGGTGAATAGCACAACCACGGCCCGGGGTTGAAAAACGACCCAAACAGACGTGACAGGACTGGGACCACGGCCGGGAACTGGGCCGAACCATCGCGGACCGGGTCAGCAGAACAGACGTGCAGCCGAACCCCCGCTGGGCACAAAACTCCAACAAGGCACCAGGCAGGGGCGGGACACAGACATGGCCGCATGAGGGCAAACGAAGCCAAAAGGCACACAAGGCAACGCCCACACAAGGGAAACGGGAAGGGAGGGGGGAAGAGGGAGAACAGGCTGACAGCCGACACACACAGCGGACCCGCAGTGGGACACACTGCACGACCACATGCCCGGGCACACACACACAAGGGAAAGCTCGGGAAGGGGGGGCAGGGGCACCCGGAACACACCACGAGGAACAACGGGAGGGACGAGGGGCGGCACCGCCAAGGGGCAAGGCACAGGCAGCAGCAACCCACACCCCCACACCACCCCAGTCCACAAAGGTGCCCCCACAGCAACA
>QEPC01010270.1:118887-146406 GCA_003113815.1 Sphenodon punctatus
GGCAGCCGGAGCCTGACCCGGGCTGCTGCGCTCCGCAGGGCCGCGAGGTGCCTCCTCTGGGTGAGGGAGACCCTCTGGGGGGCTGCCCAACTTGCTATGCCCATCGCACGCAGCCTATGGGTCTCAGAGTGCCCACAGGCATGGTGGGACCGGGCCCTGGCCCACTGGGAGGAGGCTGAGTGGAGGGCCCACTTTCGGATGGGCAAGCCCACCCTGCTGCGCCTAGCGGAGCTCCTCACACCCTGGCTGGAGCGGCAACACACCTCCATGCGGGTGCCCATCCCCATGGTCCAGCGGGTGGCCATTGGGGTCTGGGCCCTCGCAACGCCCGACTCGGGGCTCGTTTCGTTTGGTTCCGCGCGGGGATTGGCGTCCAGATGTTACTTTTGGTTGGTTCCCGGTGGGGGGTCCGTTTGACCACACTTCCTGGGACCTTCCCCCAGCTAGCCCGGGAAGCATGGTTGAAATTGGCCCCATGTGCGTATTGAGCGTGATGAACATCTGGCGTGCACCGAACAGACGTTCAGGGCCCTTTGGCCCCCCCGCGGGGTTGAGCGTGGTTCACTGTGGTTGAGCGTGATCTCGTAACGTCTGAAAATACCCTATGTCTCCTGATTGGTGGGATGTAGGGTTGTAGCAGAAAGTCGCAGCGGTAGCTATTTCCGCTGGAAATAGCGTTTCCGCAATTAGTAGTATGGCATGGCAGAGGCTTTCATTCCGCTAGTTTCATTCCGCTACTTCCGCAGTTCCGTTAATTTCATTCCGCTACTTCCACAGGCTTCACAAATAGTGGAAATATCCCTTGTACCTCAGGGATCGCCTCACCCTCCGGTCCCCAGAGCGGCTCCTGCGGTCGGCCGGGGGTGCCTTCCTGGAGGTCCCCCGTGTAAAGCGGGGGGCCACAATGGAGAGGGCATTCTCGGTGGCCGGGCCGCGCCTTTGGAACTCCCTTCCGGAGGAAGTTCATCTGGCCACAAGCCTGTTGTCATTCCGGTGTTGTAAAACCTGGCTGTTCGCCCAGGCCTTTCGGGTGGGGGGGAGGGTGGTTTAGGGTTTTGTTTATCTCCCCTACCCTGTCTATTGTTTTAATGTTTTAGTTGTATCCCGGGGCCCTGTTTTAAAGTATTTAACTGTTTGAGCATTTTAAATTGTTTGTATGTTTTTATACTTTTTATGATTGTTGGAAGCCGCCCCGAGCTGTTGTCAGGAGGGACGGGGTACAAATGCAATAAATAAATAAATAAATAAATATTTTCGCTACTTCCGCCACTCCACCAGCACCATGAAATAGTGGAACAGTGGTTTTCCGACAGTTTCCGACAATTCTGCAATTTTTCTGATAGTTTCCGAATTTGCAGAATGCCGGTGGAATTAGCGGAATGTCAGCAGAAAAGCCACAGTGTGGTGCAGGCAATTCCGAAATGGCGGAATGGAATTGTGGCATGGTAAAAGCTGCTGCCACTTCAGCCCTAGTGGGATGCTATCCTCAAAGTCCCAGTTATGTTCCTTCTATGCCCGCCTAAGGGTCGCCCCCTATGCCCACCTCGAAGTCTCTACCAATAGGTTCTGTAAAGCTAGAAGCATGAAGTAATTGGCCAGTGAATGTGTCTGTCAGTCTTTTGGGTTGCTCCACATCCTCCCACTTACAGCCTCTCTCTCCCTGCCATGCCAGGTGCCTGCCTCTGACTGGCACTGCATGTGCTGCTATTTATCTGAATAATAGTCTTCAAGGGGACAACTTCAATTGCTTATAAAATTGGGGTCCTTTACCAAATTGTCCTGTAGTTTGGCAGAGATGACAGGGAAGGTATGTGATACATTTCTGACAATTATCTTGTAAACAGGATGGATTTTAAAAATGTTACAGCTGGAAATATATTTTCAAGTTAATGTCTTATACCATCCGGACCCTTCATCCAATCTTTCTGAATCTTAGTAGGAGTGTTAAGTTTGTGGAGGGACATAATATTCACAGGTTTCATGCAAAGTGGATGGAAGATAAAGATGTTGTAACCATGAATGTGTATGGAGCTTTTCTTAAAACTTCAATGTTCAATTGCTTCTAAAATTAGTTTCCTTAATCTAACATTTTCAAAAATTGGTACACATAGTGCCCTCCATTGGGGGTATAACCTTTCCATGTTTTATCAGAATTACATAAGAAACAAAAATGGTATATCCAGAAATACATTTTTCAGTGTTTTCCCTTTATTTGAAAAACAAAATGTAATAACAATAATGAAAATGACAATTTTCATTATTGTTATTGTAACAACAAAAATGACATGCACACCTCTATGGTTCACACTACTAAGGTGTGTATGATGTTGAACAGCTCTAGGATTCAAGACTCCACACCTCTAATGGCAGGGTTTCCAGGGTCAGTCTGGCTCCAGGTGCCAGGGAGAAGAACCGTTCCATCTGGAAGTGAGAGAGGGTATTGGCTACACCATTACTAATGCCTGGAATGTGCTTAGCTACAAACAAGATGGTATGTCTCAGAAGGCCAAAATAAATGTCCTGACAAGTCTCATGATGTGGGGGATTTCAAAGACAGGGAGTTGATAATGTGAATCACTGCCATGTTATCACACCAGAAAAGGACAGAGTGGTTTGTGAATTCTGTCACCCAAAGGTAGAGAGCCAGAACGATAAGGAAAAACTCTAGAAACGTAAGGTCCCTGGTGATACCCTTCTCTGTCCATTCTGGTGGCCATGTCTGTCCCAGAAATGCACCCCGAAGCTGGTACCTCTTGCTGTGTCAGAATGGACTTGCAATTCTGTTTCCAACAGGAACTGCTCGCGTCCAAAGCTGACCACATTGAAACCAGCGAGGAATTCCAACCACGTTCATAAATCATCTTTCATCTCCCAGGTCACTCAGATGTGGTAGTATTGGGGAGGGGGTGTTGCCCCCCAGCTTGGCATGCACGATAGAAAAGCTCAGCCGGGAGCAACTACCCTACATGCAAAATTAAGGCTCCCTACCAGGGATTGCAGTTCCCTGACTGTGACTTCCACAAATTGCCTAAGGCAATTACCCCCCGCCCCCATTTCAATTGAAATAACGAGCGTGGCCATTAAAACCCAACAGTTGGTCCTTGTCTCATTCCGGATGCATCGACAAAGAGTGAGAGGATGTTTGTGCCACCACAGGTATCATGACAACTCTGGTTAAAAACAAACATGACATGGGTCTGCTATGGTCCGTCACACATGTGATCCCATTCTGCCAGATGTAGGCCCACTACTGCCCTGGGAAAGTTAGGTGGCTGGCCCAGAATGAGTCCTCCTGAATATCCCTGGTGCCCATTCCAGGCCATCCATGCAGGCCAATGCCAAACAAAGCATCTGTTCAGTGCTGCTGTCCCTGCCACAGGGTGAGGCCTGCCTTGTCTGTCTGTCATGGCTGGTCTCCATGGCTGCCCATCATTGGGGGGGAGGGGAGAAGGTGTTGGGAGGTGGGCAGGGCTAGCTGCCTACACATTTCCTGTGTTCTCCTGCCCTACCTCGGGCAGTGGGGAGACTCTCTGGCCACCAGGGGTCACAAGCATGTCTGTACCATGTCACCCGCTGACCTGGAGAGTGGCAGTCATAGTTTTTCAGTCCAAGGAACCCCAGCACTACCCACATTTCTTATTTTACCCTGTGGCTCACCCAGGAGGACAGGGTAGAGAAAAATTAAGAAAGCAAGTACCAAGAGAGCATGGAAACAGGAAAGGAAGAAAGTGAATGCACAATAGTTGAGTGAGAGAATGTGTCCATGATTTTTGCCCTAAATTTCCTCTGCATTAATCTGGCCCTGTTGTTGTGGCGGTGCAGAGAAGGAACTGAGAGCATTCTCAGCAGTAGCAAAAATATTTTTAATAGCAATTAAAATTGTAATAAAATAGTAAAACAATTGTAATAGCAATTATTACATCTTCAACAAGTAGGAGATTAGTCAGGAGTTGGTTTTGGAAGCCCTGGTACAGCAATAAGTGTTATTGGGAATGACTGTCAGGGTCTTTTCAGATGGACAAACTATACCGGGATAATTAGAATAATCTCCAGTGATTATTATCCCAGAATAGCAACATGGTACCTGTTTAGATGGACATTTCTATCCCTGGATAATTTTATTCTGGGATAGCCATGTGAACAGCACATTGATTTTATTCCAATGATTAGAGTCACTTGGATGAATTTCAATCCCATGGTGCTTTTTGTCCGTGCTTGGGGCACTGATTTCTGGAATTGAAGAAAATCTGATTTTCTTCATTTTTCTGATATCAGAGTTGAAGAAAATAGAAACTCATCCCTTTGTTCTGCGGGTATTTAAACTTGGCCCTCTGCAATGCATTGCGGAATGATGACAGTGGTAATATTATCACACCACAGTCATGTGCTCTAGATATCATAGAGGCGGGAAATGCCTAGATGGTCAATGAGTTCTTGCTGTGGGATTCTGTGGCGCTAATCACCGGGATATTGACCATCCCGGGATAGTTGTAATGTTCAGACGGACATTATTCTGGGATAGTTTAATAATCGGATGTTATAAACCCCAGCGAATTGGGTTTTATAACACCCTGATATTTTTGTTATCCCAGGATAATAATCCCTGTTGACAGCATTCAGATGAACATGACATCCTGGGCTTAAAGCAATTATCCCGGGATAATGTCCATCTGAAAACTCCCTCAGTTGCCCTTCTTGGACCAGAATTACCAATCCAGGGAAGGACCTGTCCAGACTGCCAGTCATGACCAGCTCTCTCCGACCATCTCAGGAGACTCTCACCCTGAACAACTATGAACCAATACCGTCAGACATACTTATCCTAGTGACATCTTTCAAGTCCCTATGTGTTAATTGTTATATATATATATATATATATATATACTCACTGAAATCATTGTGGAACTGGTTCATTAACTCATCAAAGACAAGGCAGTCTTCAAAACCCTGGAGAGACAAGGCAGGGAAAATTGCTATTTTAGGAAATACCCTCCTTAAACTGCAGAATCATAGAACTGCATGGTTGGTAGACATCTCCAGATGTTATTCATTTCTTCCCCCTACACTGAGAGAATAATTAATTAAACCTAAACCATCTCTGACAGATATTAATCCAGTCATTTTCAGGGCTTGAATTACAATTTGGGCAGTGGTCATTTAAAAAAAAAAAAAAAAAACTTCCAATGGCAGGGATTTAACAACCCCTCTGGTAGCTTGTTCTACTGCTCAAATGCTCTCACAGCCATTTCCCCATATATTTTAACTAAATCTGCAACTTAATTTTTTGCTTATTCTTCTTGCCTAAGTGGCTATGGAGAACCAGACCCATTGAGAGAAATCTGGGGCCGCTCACCTTCCATCAGAAGTTTTGAAATCAATTTCTGGAGACCATGGTTACTTTATTTACACATGTCTTACTAGCAATTATTATATTAATAATTATGAAATGATCTGTGTATATTTTAAGATATGAAATTAAGAATTAAAATTCATGTTGCACTGGCGGGCTCCCTGAGCTTGGACGCTTGCTGTCATTGCACCTCCACCCCAACCAGGGCTCATGAGAACAATTGGTTTCCATTTTCTTTATAACTTTAAAAACTGCTATCATGTTCCTTGCCACCACCTGTGCCACACAATCTTGTTTTCTCATGTTTAACTATGCCCAGCTGTTTCAATCTTTCCTCATAGGTATTGCATTCCAAGCCTCTTAATAGCATCATCACTTTCCTTTGAACCCTTCCCAGTTTCTCTCGCTTTCTCTAAGCAGTAAGCACAGTACCCCAATCTAAACACAATACTCCAGCAGAGGTGTAATCCAGTGGTTCTCAACCTTTGGGGACCAGGACCCACCAAAGCATTTTTTAAAAAATCCGTGACTTTCCTGGTTGGTTCTGCCCTGGAGAGTGCTAATTTGCATACATTAATTCATGCAAACATATAACATTTTACATTTATAAAATTCTAAAGAAATTATAGAAATACACATGCTTTCTCAGCAAGGATGCTGCCCTCCGACCCCCTCATTGCAATTCCCAACCCTGCTTACAGCACATGCAGAACCCTTTCATCCCATTGATGCAGCGATACATTTTTAGTGCACAAGCCCCATTGGGAGGAGTATAGTCCCAACCCCTACAAGTTAATTTGTGCTTAAGTTGTACTGCCCCAGGGCACAACTCTCAGGGGAGTGGAGAACAGAGGGGTAAAGCTGAAATGGGTGCCTGTTAAAATGGGAAAACCTGTTGGATTTGAGATAATCAAACTGCCTCTCATGATTTGATTGCCACAAAATGTCTCACAGATACCCAAATGACAACATGTTTACCTACCTTGAGTAAGGAATGGGGGAGCATGACAGTGGCAAAGGCCATTAGGGGATGTAGTAGCAATCCAGGTGGTGGTGGCCTACTGGACATCTTGACCAGCTAGCCAGGTGCACATGTGCATGCACAGGCTGGCTGGGTGCATGTGAGAATGCTCAGGTCCTAGGTGGGTACAAGTCCACCCAACCAGCCTGTACATGCATGTGTGCATCCAGTTGGCTGTTCTAGGTACCCAAGAGGCCACCACTGCCTGGACTGCTGCTGAACACACATGCACTTACACACACATGCACAGATTGCCTCTGCGCCTGCTTACCCAGGCCCCACTTAAGTGGAAGATTTACTATCCTGGCATGAGTATTTACTACCTAGGTATGCTGGTATGTGGTGGGTGCCTGAAGGGGTACTCATATGCCTGCACATGTCCCTGTGGGTAGTAAATCCACAACCCAGCCATTTCAGCTCTACATAGACACCTTCACAGCAGGCCTCAAAGCTGGCTCTTCTCAGTACCACTAGGTGCCCCAAGCTCCCCCCACCAGTTAGTGCAGATGTTGGTGTCATAGCCATGAAAGCAGCACTTGTCTTTCTCTTTCCACTCTTTAACCTGCTGGGGGAGAGTCCAGAGGGATAGGTAGTTGAAGAAGCCAACAGCAGGGGGTTGTAATGGGTTGAATGCAGGCCCTTTAAGGAATAGTGGCTTGTGCCTTGGTCTCTACATCCTCCTGCCCCCCCCCCCCCAATACTATAAGAACCCAGGCCTGATGAGACTCAGGCAGTCAGAGCTTTGGATTTTTTGGCGTTGGCAGAGAGCCAGCAGCAGAAATCACAGTTGGAAGTCTCCCACAAGCACATCCTGGTGCAAGATGCCCAGAATGGAGCAAGAGATTGCCCAGATCTGAGTTGCACTAGGCACAGCAAGAACAGGGTTGTTGAGCCTCCATGCTAGCAGCACGGGCTCAGGGAAGACCTGCCAGAGTGACAGGACTGTGAGATCTAGGCAGGAGTACAGTGCTGGACTCACGGTTATAAATAGAGATACCAACCAGAATAACAGCCCAGAAGGACCTAGGTCAAGATATCCTGGAGCCCAGCAGGAGGACACCCAGTCACTATGAGAAGGGCCCAAGATTTCCAGTTAAGGTAGTCTGAGGATAGTGTTTAGTGGGGTCTGTGCAGTGGTGAAACACACATAAAAAGTGTAGCGCTCTGAAGGGCAAGAAGGGAAGGATAGCTTGACCCCGGCTCCATCCACCAGGGGAGAAGAGCATGATCCTCCCCAAGGGCATGATTCTTAACAATAGCTGTGACAATGGGTGAAAACAGTCAAGGATCTTAACTCCACTTTAACACTGCTTTAACATTTCTTATGCATGTTTCAGGGCTGCATAGGGTGCCAATACAGCCCTGCAACATGCATAAGAAATGTTCAAGTGGTGTTTAAGTAGAGTTACATGCATGTCTGTTTTCATACAATGAGTAGTTTTAGAATGAACACCGTGGGGCACCTGCACTCACTGTCTGTGCCTTTTGTTTGTAGTTAGCCAGTACAGTGCCCCACCAAGATGAAAGAGACAAATTGCCAAATGGCTCACAGAAACAGCTAAGGGGAAAGAGAGAGAAAAAAGAGGGGCTGATCCCCAGTGGGAAAAATGATAATCAAGAAATGGGTACAGCATACATTTTGGCCTGTTGACATTTTTAAAATAATGTATAAGTTTGTCTGATGGTCGACAAGGCTATAAATGATTACTGTTCTTTTGGGGAATGCATGATAGACAGTTGGATGTAAATGATAAGCAGATTTCAGGGATAACTTAGAAACATACCAGTAACTATATGTCTGTGTTATGGGGACTGCTAACTGACTGTCATTTCTATTGTATTTTCTGTAATTCTATTTGTCAAAGGAAACAACAGAGAGCAAAAAGCGGGTTCAGCAAGCTGACTCTGGAACTCTTAAATATTTTTTAAAATAGGTTATGGTTACAAATGTTATGAGCGGGACTAAAATATTATAGGAGGTGATTTCTGTATTGGGTTTATGTATATTATAATGTATTTAATTTAGAGATGCATTGTTTGGGGTAATGGTATTGTTCTGGCAGTAATTTTTGTTGCATTTAAGTTGTAGACTTGTCTGTTGGGGCCGAGCAGTATGCTGGCTGAACTTGCTAAGGTGGCAAGGCTCTGGGAGGGTGTTTGTAATGGGATGGGCATGGTCCCTTTAAAGAATAGTGGCTTGTGCCTTGGCCCTTCCCCCTAGGGACTATAAGAACCCAGACCTGAGGAGGCTCAGGCAGTCAGTGCTGGGTTCTGTCACAGAGTAGACCTCAGTAGGAACCAGCTTGCCACTGGAGGTCTCCATGGTGCTCATATGGACAAAAGACTGGGAGCCTGTGTGCAAGGCCTGCCACAAAGCTTAGTGAAGTATGGACTGTTATGTATCATTTTGGTGAATAAATGACAAGTTGCTGAATTTGGGACTTGCCTCTGCTGTCACCACCCTGGGGAGCTGGGCCACCTTCCCACAGAGGTCTTAGGTGATCAGCAGTGCAAAGGGAGATGGATGGGAGCACCACTGAGGTCTTAGGGGCCTGATAGGAAATGGCCAAGGGATGCCAGAGCAGGGACATTAGGGGTCCAGCAGTGACTGCTGTTAAGTGTCCAAGGGAAATGGAAGAAAACCTAGGGGCCCAGCAGGATGGAGATGGAGAGGAGGGCAACTGTTGCAGGCTTAGGGGCTCAGCAAGAGATAGGGGTTGAGGCTAAGAAGCTCCTACTACTACTAATCATTTCTATAGCTCTACTAGGCATACACCAGTGCTCTATAATCAAAGATTTTTCAGAGGCAGGTCCCTTACAATCTAAGATGGACAAGGATGACAGGAATACACAGGGAAAGACAGTCTACAGAGAGGGGACAATTAGGGGCCCTGAATGGTACAAGAAAGTGCTGCTTGTTATAAAATTGCCAGAGTAGGAAAAGAACACTATCCTTGGCCAGCTCTGCAGGTGTTTGGATCACAAGTACTAGTATAAAGCTAGGAGGGAATCAGAAGTTTTAAAGTCTTTTCCAGGCAGCACTAGCAAACTTTCAGAGTCATCATGGTCTTCAGATGTTGCCTTCTTTCCCCCCTGAACTGTCTGTGCCTTCTATCTTTCCAAGCAGGCTAAACCTTCAAAAGTAACTTGATTCAAGGCTCCCTCAGCTAGGGTCCAGGGCTGAGGCACTGGTGAAACTGACAAAGTTTGGACTAAAGTGAAAATTCACTTGCTGGCTGTCAATCAAATTCATGTTGGTACTAAGCAGGGGGAATTTAGTGGATTCCCCTCTAAAAAAAACCAGGGAAATTCTTAGATAAAAAACCCTTCAGTTTAAGAGAACAGTTAAGGCTCTTTGAAATTGACTCATGCTCCAAAAAGCATGGAAATTATAAGTTAAGGCTTCTACCTTAACTTGCACAGGCTATGTAATCAGTAAAGATGTTGTACAGTCTCACACATTAGGTGCCTTTATATGGACAGCAGCTCTGCTGCTGCTCGCACCAGCCCACTTCACCCCTGGGCTGGCCGGTCCATCTAAAGGTGGGGCTGCCAGATGGAACATCCTGACCTACGCTGAAAGCATATTTCTCGAATGAAAGTGTATAGGGAAAGCTGCTCTCCCCAGCTTCAGAGTTGCCCCCAACCTGCAGAGGAAGAGGATTGAGGGCAAAGTGGAAGACTAAGGCAAAGTGTGGGTGCATGGAGCCTAAGTTTTCAGAGAGCACAATATGAAAGACTGTACAACATTGTTACTGATTACATGGTGTGCGCAAGTTACAGCAGGAACCTTCACTTATAATTTCCATGCTTTTTGGAGAATGTGTGAATTTGTAAGATTTCCATGCTTTTGGGACCGTGTGTGAATTTGTAAGAGCCTCAACTCCTCTCATAAACTAAAAGTTTTTTTTAATCTAAGAAGAGTGTGGAATATTTTTCCCTCTGTACATCACTTTGAACTTGTCAACATTAAGTTTCATCTGCCATTTCACTGCCTAGTCTCACAAGATCCTCCTGCATTTCCTCACAGTCTGTTTGGGTTTTAACTACCTTGAATAACCTTTGAGACTTTGGGGCTGATGTGGGTGTCATGGTCTCTGGGTCAGGTTTTCTCTCAGGCTGTTTTTGCTCAGCTGTGTCTGTGAGCTGTCCTTCTCCACTAGTGATAGCTTCAATAGGGAAGCTGAAAATGATCACTTATGTTTAAAGGAACATTCTCACTCCTTGCAATGCTGATATCAGTCTGGAGTTCTGGGAGATGAATATCTTGAGAAGGAGGAGAATTCCCTTTTACTGTTGGGTGGAGATGGAGGAGGAGGACAGCACCTGCAAAGAAAGTAGTCCCTCACCAGCTATAACTCCTAGTGGAGTGAGGCAACCTTGATCTTCTGGTTGGGGATGCCTCTTGAATAGTAATTAAGGTCCAGTTCAGAGCAGATACCTTGAGTTGATCAAGAGAGTAGGGATGTGCTAACAGATTGCGGTTTGGTCGTTTGGTTTGGGAGCCGAGTTCGGGTTTGGTCTGGGGACTGAGTTCGGGTTCTGTCATTTGGTTTGGTGGCGTTCTGTTCGGCCATTTGGAAATTGGTTTAGTTTTCAGTCTAGGTATCATGTGGTCCTGTGATCGTGTCAGAAACCAGAAACTCGAGTGCGTGCGGAGCTTGTGTGGGGAGAGAGCGTGTTTGTTGTGGCTGGCTGGCTGTTTGGTTTCATTTGGTGTGTTTTGGCTGTGTTGTTTTGGCTGGTTGGTGAGTGTTGGTGGGTGTGTTTTGTTTGGCTGTTTGTGTGGATTGGTTTGTGTGGGAGAAAAAAAATGAAGAGGGTGAGGCTTAACAGAGGGACCTGGGTCAAGGTGGCAGAGCCGGTGGAGGAGGAAGAGGTTGCTGATGGACCTTCGGTAGTGGAGGTTGGCTCCTCAGAGGAGCAATAGCCTAGGAAGAGGAGGTGCTGCCAGGTTTGTAAACTTTATTTTTACTTTTAGGACAAGAAGAATAGAATACTAAACTTTAGAGCGAGTTCACTGGCATGCGGGTGGGTGGGTTGGTGGTGGGCAGTCAGGCACAAACAGTGGGCATCAACGGGTGGCAGAGGATGCCTGCCACAGAAAGAAAGGGTACTTCTGGACTCTTCCAGAAGTCAGGCATGAGCCAAAGGAAGCACCCACCCAAACATGTGCCAGCCATATAGCAAGGATCTCCCATTGCCATCCCCAGCACCCCAAAGAAGGGCAGGATTTGCACGTGCCAGCCAGGGTCTTTTGGATTTGCATGGGCCAGCCAGGGTCACCATCTCCCGTTGCCATCCCTAGCACCCCAAGCAGGGAGGACTAGAGGCATCATCATAAATGCATGATATATATTACTTAGATGTTGTTTATTTCAGAGAGGAATCAGATGCCGGTGCTGGTGCCACGTGCGGGACACCAAGGCGGAGGTCACCAGTGCCACTGCCAGACAGCGGGCGCACAAGGCCCGATAAGTATACTGGATTCACCGTCTGCAAGGTAAGGCACGGGGGCTGGAACAACAGGGAATGGATTGCCCTATGAGCTGTTAGGAAGTCCCCTGCAGAGAGAGATTGGCCACCCACACACTTGTGGAGACAGAATGCAGGCAGGGCTTGACAGACCATTGGTCTGACACAGTATGGCATGTCTTATATTCCTATCATTTTATGTTCTTTAGTTATGCGGCAAAAGATTTAAAAGGGCCATCCAGGGGACAACATTGGGGCTCATCGCCCATGTGGAGAAAGTCCACGCCAAGACGGTGAAGTGGCAGGACTCTGGTGTGGAAGTGGAGCATCATCACCAGAAGAAAGGGGGGAAGGCACGCCAGAACTGATGCCATCAAAGCCCTTTCCCCTCCTCCAGCTCCACTGAGGAGTTCCCCCAGGCAGAGTCTTCAGTGGCAAGGGCCTTTCAGGCTGAAGTCCAGAAGCTGAACCCAGGACTTTCTGGAACAGCAGAAAAAATATATGGACAGGCTACAGATGCAAGCCCTGACTATGGAGGACCGACTGGTGGAGTGGTTTCAGGTGCTGGAGGTATGGGAACGCAGAGTGGAGGCCTATTTCCAGTACTTCCAGACTGAGATCGAGGATGTGGAGCTTTACCGCCAGTCAGTCTACAAGTGGCAGGCATCCGTGGCAGGGACCGTGCAATTTGCCATTGAGCATGGGTACCAAATGGAGGAGGGTGGAATGCCCACCCCTAGGTCCCATCCACCCCTTTCACCTTTCCCCCATGTTCTGGGAGACAGGTCCACAGACCAATAAGTTATAAGTTTTCTTTCTTTTCATATATATATATATATATATATATGTTTGGTTTTGGTTTTATAAATGTGTTGTTGTTTGAAAAGTTTTTATAAAAGTTCTATTTGTTGTTGTTTGCGGGTGCTTTGTTTGACCCTCCAATCTTTTATCCCTCTGTGCTGCTTCTGGCAGGTGGCAGAATCTCATTTTATATACAACTTGTCAGATCCCTACCTGACAGCAGCAGCAGATGTAACATTAGCGTATTAGCCCCAAGATGTACCAGCAGCAGGGTCGCAACTTGCTTACAGCCCCCCAGGAGGGGCAGAGCTTGTGTCTGTGTGCCAGAGAGAGACAGGCTCCTTGGCAGTGGGCAGCGGGCAGCTGGAAGTGGGTGCTGGTGGTCAGAGGGGCTTTTCTTTCAGCAGCTTCAGTAGGCATCCGTGGGTGGGTGTGGAGGAGTAGGCTGGGGGGGGCAGGCTGGCATGCAGGCACCAGGCTTCTGGATGCAGTGGAATGGAATGACAGCCCCCAGTGACTGGAATGATGGTCCCAGAATCTTGTTGATGGTTCCTGGGACGGGCGGGCATGACTGATTCAGGTACAGTGGAATGACAGCCTATGGGAGTTGAATAATGCCCCTAGAATTAGTGCATGGTTGGGAACACTTCATTCAATCATGTGATAAGTGGTAGCAGGTACAGGAACATACACAGGCATGAAGGCACATATAATACGTTGTGTGTTATTTCCATTTCATTCTGGTAGGTTTGCTGGTGGATGTGGGCACAGATGAGAGTTCTTGCTGGTTCTGGCAGGTGGCAGGCAGCTTGAGCTGAATACACCTCTCCCCCTCCACCCCCATCTCTCTCGTTCTAGTGAGGAGCCTCTCTCTCTCTCCCCCTCCCCTTCTCCCTGGCCATATAGTGCAGGTGACAGCATGGGTGGAATCATGTCTGTCTCTCCTTCAAGCAGTGGGGAGACGCTCTCTCTCTTTTGCCATGAACCAGCAGACAGCAGCAGCGGGATTACCAGGCAAGTGGGGCACATCACCCAGGGTTGACAGGGTGGGCAGACAGGCACCTTGGCATGAGAGGCAGGCAGCTTGGCTGAGGCAGGCTTTGAGCATGGCAGAATCCTGGGCGAGCAGACAGGCATTGTGGCATGAGAGGCAGGAAGGTGGGCTGAGGCAGGCTTTGAGATAGGCAACTTGGGTGGGCAGACAGGCACCTTGGCATGAGAGGCAGGCAGGCAGGCTGAGGCAGGCTTTGAGCTTGGCAGCAACCTGGGTGGACAGCCAGCCAGCGTGGCATGAGAGGCAGGCAAGTGGGCTGAGGCAGGCTTTGAGCTAGGCAACCTGGGTGGGAAGACAGGCAGCGTGGCATGAGAGGCAGTCATGAAGGCAGACTGGGACCTTGGAAGGGCACTCAGAAAGGGTGGCAAGACTGTGCAGTGCCCACATGCGTGCAAGAGAGCGCCAGTCAGATTGGTGGGCCAAGATCATCTAGCCATAGGGCAGCTGGCAGGCTTACAGTTTGTTTCCCAAAATGCCACCCTGAGTCATATGGTCAGTCAGATAAGCCGTCCGAGGCCGTCTAGTGTGAAAGAGTGAGTGTGTGTGTGAGAGAGAGAGAGAGAGAGGCAGGGTTGACATTGGGAATTGGGAGGGAGGGACAGCACTTCAGCAGCACAGCAGCAGTAGCCCTAGCCCAGATTGAGGAGGAGGAGCCCCATCCCAAGACTGCCCCTGGCATGGGATGGCGTGTGCCACTGCACCATCAATCCTTGTCCAGGGGCAGCTGGGGAATCCCAGCAATGGAAGGTTCACCTTGGTGAACAACATCTGCTCCACCAACTTGGCCCCCAGTCTCAGGCAGTGCGGGGAGCAAATGTCCCCCGCCATGGAAAACACCCACTCGCTGGGGACACTGGTTGGTGGGCAGGACAGGATACCCTTGGACACTTTTGACAGGGCCAGCCACATGTTGGCCTTGTCGTCCCAGTAGGCCAAGGGATCGCTTCTGGGATCAATGCATGGCTCCTCCTCCAGGTAGGTCTCCATGGCTGCTGAGGCGCCATCGTACTCCCTCTGGTAGCTTTGCCGGGGCACCACCTCCACCACTGCCCTCAGCCACGCTGCTTGCCCTATTGTGGAGGACCCCATGCTCCCCAGAGTGGCTTACACATAGGCTGAGCTGCTTTTGCTGCCAATAGGGGTGCTGGTGCTGCTACCACTAGGGCTGGGGGCAGGGATAGACCCTGATGGCTGAAAGGGGTGGCTGGTCCCACTCCCACCATCCCCAGGGGCATCCTGCTGCATAGCCTGCTCTGCCCGCTGGACCCTGTCTACCAGCTCACCCTTCCACTGGCCATAGAGTGCTGTCTGGTGTGCCAAGCTGCCCTTGACCCTGGGGTCCAGCATTGTTGCCAGGACATATTCCTCCTGTCGCAGGAGCTCATGAAAACGCACCTCTAGCACTGCCTTCAGATTCCATGCCAGGTCAAGCACCTCATCAGTCAGCTTCCTGCCCTGAGGGCCACAATCCTGACCCCTGAGAATCTCGCCCAGCCTCCTGTGGAGACTCTGGACCAGAGGGGTCACCTGGCTGAGGGTGGCGGTGGAGCTGCTTACGGTCTCCATCACGGCCAGGAATGGTCTCAACACAAAGACCGTGTGAGACAGACTCTCCCATTCCACCCCACCATACCCTGGAGGTGGCCCGCTGTCCACCACCAGTTGAACCTGATGCAGGGTGGATTTCTGCTCAAGAAGCCGCTCAAGCAGCAGGAAGGTGGAATTCCACCTGGTGGGCACATCCTGGGACAGCTGGTGCACTGGGGAGTCTTGCTCGACCTGCTTCTCCTGGAGGAGCTCACTGCCCTTCACGCTCCGGTTAAAGAACCCCCGCCAGCTTCCTCCCTCACTCGATCAGGGAACTAAGGGTGCCTGCCCCAATCCCTTTCTCCCCCAAGCCCAGAGTTCCCCTGACCATCAGGTGAATGGTGTGTGCAGTAGAAGGGATGCTGGTGAAGCCCCCGTCATGGACTGCCTTCAGTATATTGGCCACATTGTCTGTCACCACACATCTCTTGGTGAAGGGAGCGCATGGTGTGACCAACTCCCTCACCATGGTGGTCAGGGCTGCCTCGATGTTCCTAGTGGTTTGGGGGTTGTCCATTACTTGTGCCTGAAGCAGGGCCCACCTATACCCTGATTTAGAACCACTTCTGCCACTCCCCAAAGCTGCCTTCGGGTCCTGCCACCAGTGCGCCGTCACCGCCAGGTAGACGTGCTGCGCATTTCTGCTGGACCACAGGTCTGTGCTGAAGTGTATGGTGGCACCCCCTGCCAGCTACTCCCTCACCCACTCCTTCAAAGCCCTGTACAGCTCTGGCACCACATTCCGACTCAGGGTGGTGCAGGATGGCAGCTTAAACTGGGGGGCCAGGAACCCAATCAGCCACTGAAAGACCATGTCCTCTACAATGGAGAAGGGCTTCCCAGCGCAATCATTTCACCCAACAGGCACCTGGCTTTCTCTTGAAAGCCACACCGCCCTCCAGCTGCCAATGGCCTTGGCAGCTGCCCCCACCCCAGCTCCTCCATGGTGGACTGACACTGCTGGCGAGGCTCTTGCTGCTGTTCTTCCCCCCTAACAGGAATCCTACTCTTGCTGCTAGAGGCAGCAGTTGGTGCAGGACGCTTGCCAGCTGAAGGAGGTGGGCGATTGGCCGCTGCAGTTGGGAACTCATCGGCATTCACTTCCCCTGCCTTCCCGCTTAGCAGTAGAGCGCTGTGGCATGATTTCAGGTGCTTCACCATTGCAGTTGTTCGAAGGTTGGTGAGCATCTGCCCGCACCAGCTTGAAATGTGCCCAGAGAGAGGATTCTTTCCCCCCTCCTGCCTTCTGGCCTGCCCTGCTACTGGCCCGCACTACTGCTGTCAGAGCTGCTGGGAGGGGCAGAACTTGGTGGCAACACAACTCTGGGAGGAGGGACATCCATTGCCTCAGCTCCAGCCATCTCCTCTGTGGGACTAGTGTGTTCTTCTGCCTTACTGTCCTCAATCACTGTGATGTCCCGTGAAAGGGAGTACTGGGAGCCTGAGTCTTGACTGTCCACCATGCTGCTGCCACTCTCCTCCCTGTGTCCCCTAGAGCTTCTGCTGCTACTCCTCTCCCTGCTGCCATTGCCCTGGGATTGGGCCCTGCCTCTAGTAGCCAGGGTGGGATCCACCAGCCCTGAACTGCTGGGGATCACCTCAACAATAGGGGACATTAGTGGCCCTGAAGGAACATTTGAACCACCTGCTCCAGCAGCAGAGACAGTCGCAGCCTCATGTACTGCAGGCCTTCCAGTGTCCTGTGTGGCACTGGAGGACGCTGGCAGGAGGCACCGCCGAACCACCCCCAGACTAGTGCCACTGCTGGGAGCCTCTGAAGTCTGTCTCTCAAAATCATGCCTGTGAAGCTTGGGGCGTGGTGATGGACTCTGACTGCTGCATACTGCCACTCCTCTCGCACGGCACCTACCACCACCTCTGCCACGTGCCCCATTGCCCACCTTACGGGCAGCAGACCGGCCTCTCCTACTTCCCTTCTCCATGTCTTCCAACCAAAGTGCACACACACACACACACACACACACACACACATATATATATATAATTCAAATTTTTAATCTAATATTATCTACACTAACTCTAACTATAGTATTAACTAACTATTCTAAAATCTATGTAAGTAAATATTATATCTATTATATTATATCTAGTCCTACAAACACACTCTAAAATATCAAAACTGAATAACTACACACTAACACTATCTCTCTCTATCTCTCTAACTAAGCTAACTCCTACTACGTCTCTCTCTCTCTCTCTCTCTAATATTACACAGGGATGGGTGGGGAGGGGAGACACAAAGAACACAGGGAGGGGTACAAAACTGAAATGAAACCTAAAACAATATAATAATCCTACTCTAAATAAATCCAAAAAGAGGGGAAGGGAATTAGGGATGGAATATATAGAGGGAGAGGGAAAGGATTCAATGGAGGGGGGAGGAAGAACATAGGGAGGAGTAAAACATAAAAACAACACCTAAATCTATCTAATGTAATCTAAATAAATGATAATATGAAGGTAAATGGGTTGGATGGGTGAAATAGGAGGAGGATGGCAATGGATTGGGGAGCTGGGTGGTACACAAACTGCTGGGAAAGGGAGCCTTCTGAATACGCCTGCTGTCAGGAACAGTGACTAGCTCAGAAGGTGTTGGAAGGGGGGAGGGTAATGAGTTTTGTTACTTGCTGTGCCCGCCTCACCGCAAGCCCCATTGGCTCTGTGCAGCCTAGCTCGTGGCCAGTCACAGCCTGCAAAGCCAGTGGTCTGAGGAGAAAAGGGATGGTGATTGAGCAGGCTGACTGCTACTCCAAACCTCTCCACCCCTGTTGCCTGGAAGTCTGCATCTCAGCTGACTCCCCTACCCGGTCACATATTGCCGTCCAGTCACATTTTTTTCTGCCCGAACTCATCCAAACTTGATCCAAAGCGACCAAACTGTTCGGTCGTTTCAGAGTTTGGTATCGGGTTCGGTTCAGTCGGTTCAGGTTTGGATTCGGTCATCCGAACGGATCGAGTTCGGTCTGAACTCCGAACCACGTTCGCACATCCCTACAAGAGAGAGTGTTGAAAGTAAATATAAGAGTATGTGATGATTAGTTATGATTAGATGTGCTTAATTTATAAAAGTACGTGCTGCTATTGTGTTTAAATTTGTTTGCATTTATTTCTTTACATTTCTGAATTCTTCTGTATTTCTGATTTTTTTCCTTTTTTTCTTTATCTTTTCTATAATTTATTTTTACTTTAATTCTCCTTAAGCCTCCATACATAGCAGCAAGTTGACATCTCATCTTCCCCGGCAGGACCCCAGAAACGTAAACTTTAGGGACCTGTCTATATCTGTGTGGTGAGATATATTCTTAAAGACTATATATTTGTATTTAATAACCTTTTTGCGTGCTTCTGTAGTGCTTTTTTAGCATGTAAGCCAATTGGGCAGGTAATAAATTTAGTTTTTAGTTTCAAAGACTGTTGTCTTCTTTAAATTTTTGGCAAAGTAGTACAATTTTGTGGAATCTGGCTAAGGCTATATGCTGGTTAAGTACACATACTTTCTAAGGACATATGCTACTCTTGCCTGTCCCACTTAAAGTTGAATAATTGGGAATTCTGTGGAAGCTGGCTAAGGATATATGCTGGCTAAAAACATATGCTAGTATAGTTACTCTTGCCTGTCCCAATTAAAGTGGAACAATCAGAAAAAGTCAGCTTGGTAAGGCAATAAATTGTAGTCAATATAATTGCCTGTGATACCTTGTGAGGAAAAATTGAGTTTTCCTTCAGCGATCTCTGACTCCTGGTGGAGCTAATTCCTGAGAGAATCTCAGGGTAACACATCCTTGAAAACAGAACATGCACCCTGCTTGTCCAGTCCTATGTTATAAAATGCATCCTTTATGACTGCTACCCGAGCATCCAGCAACTGCAGCAGGAGCCTCATTTTGCAAAACTATGGATTCAAAGGAGGTCTCACACACTCTACTGAGAGAGAGAAAATACATCCAGGGCCATTTAATGCAGGCCCTTCCACTAGAATATTAGTCTTGTCTGTTCACAGCCATTGACCATTCACCAAGCCTCAAATCCAGTAAATCCCTTTTGGAGCCAATCAGTTGCACCAGCTGGGTCCAGTCTGTATGCTCAGCTAACTAGACTGAGGCATGAAGACTGGTTGGGGCCAAGACCATCATGTGTTCACCTTGGGTGTCCTGTTTTTGAAGCAGTGCAGGCTTAGTTGTGGATCCCTAAAGCATGGCTTAGTGGGGAGCCTCCACAACCTTTCATTTAGCTTTGGTTCAATATTTAAGCAATTATAATCAACCTGCGCTCAAAATAGCATTTTTGTTCCCAAAGAGCAGAATTGACAGGTACTTACAGACTATTAGGAACTGCAAAATAAATTCCCCCAACTCACAGCGTTCATGCCTTGTCCGTAGAATGGCACAATTGCATGGGCAGCATCTCCCATCAGCACACACCGGCAATCAATGTGGTAGGAGGAACACTTCACAGATATCATGGCCTGGGCTGGCAGCCGAAAGTAATCATTCTTCAGTTCGTGCCTGAAAACAAAATTGATGTCAACACAATGAAAGATGAGTTGCAGCATTTACAGTCCCAGAGAAAATGAGTTACTTGCTTATAACTAAGGTTCTTCAAGAAGTTGAGTCCATGTAGTCAATGTGGATCCACACGTGTTATCATGTACTTGGTAAACAAGTACACAGTGAGGGGTAAAAGGGTCAGTCTATGGCTCTGCATGGACAATATATGTCAAAGGGCCTCATTTATTGGTAAGTAATCCTGCATTTCTTGTTTGCGTGGTTGGTTATCTGTATGAAGCCACACACGTGATGAAAGTATATCAGCACCTCTGACAGCAGACCTTATATGGTACAATAGGGGCTCTAGACACAAAACCACAAGAAATCATAGTGACATTAAAAGGAACAACTTGGACAGTTCATACATCTTAGCATGCAGATCACAACATTTTCCCACTGAGGCCCTTTTTACATGGGTCTCTCCCATTCATGAACAAGCAGAAATCTACGTGTTCAAGAGTAGGAGAGGCCCATGTGAAGGACACAGAATGGGAGCTTGCGGGGAGTGGGGGTGTACGTGCACTCCCACGCCCTAACACGCATCCCCACTAATCCCCATGCATGGAGCAACCGGGGAAAACCATGGTTTCTCTGTATGTGGGGATAAGTGGGGTGTGTGGGGGGGATGAGTGTGCACCTGTATGCATGCCCCGCCTACCTACTGTGCACGCACTGATGCGTCTATGGACCCCCCCACTCTGTGGGAGCCATGTAAAAAAAAACTTGAGTTTAAAGGACAAACCAATATACGTCTCAGAGGAACCACTACCAAAGGGATACAGGAAACAGGTGGGTCCTGGAACGTCAACTCTGAACAGAAATATTTGCAAAGTTGGAAAGAGAGAGCAAAAAACTGGGATAATGGACCATCTCCCCTCTATCTGTTCAGTGGAAGGCTCCTCAACAGGAAGGGAGTGACATTCAGACAGCTTCATTCCAGATATGTCTAAGGAATGATGTCCTCACAAGAGTCTATTTCATTACTAGTAAGGGTGGAATAGAAATAGGTAGAAGAGACATCACTGTGCTTTGCTGTGTGTGCATACTAAGTTTGAGACTGAATATTACATACTGTGAGGAATCAGTCAGGAATGAGAGTATTAGTATAATTCAAAGGCAAGGGGATTTAGGGAATATGGTATGTTCCTGGGCTATTTGTGACCTAAGGACACTTGGACCCCTATGTACTACTACAGCATTGCCATTTATTTGTTTAATTAAATTTATAAACCGCCTCTCCCCCCCCCCCCCAACTAAGGCTCAGGGTGAGTTACATTGTATAAAAACATATTAAAATCCTCTTAATAACCTTGCCCCACTCTCCTGAACTGCCAGCTAAAGGTTTGACCAAACAAAAAGGCCCATCACTTCCAGAAGATGAGCAAGCTTGGACTTAGACAAGTCTCCAAGTGAAGGGAGTTCCATAACTGTGGAGGCCCCAATAGGCCTATAGAGGGCCTTTGTTAATAGGCGATTTAATGGAGCATAAACAACAAGCATGATGCAAGGAACAAGGTCTGAGTGGGGTACTATGAGGAGGACATAAAGCAGCAGTGGGAACCTTTTCCCTCCCAGGGGCCACTTTGAAAGCATTCACAAGCTCTGAGGGCCACACAGAATTTGGGGCAGAGGTGTTTAAGGGATACACTCAAGGAAATGACTGCCCAAATCATGGATCTGTGCCATGGAACTGCCTCCCATCCTTGTTTGCATGACCTCATCTCTGCTCCCTTCCCCTGAGCTCAGTTTTTCAGAGATTGGAGGTAAGAACTGGATACAAGGAATATCCAGGAAGTGGAAAGGTGCCACATAAAAATTTGCTGTGGGCCACATTTGGCCCCTGGGCCTGAGCTTCCACACCTCTGAGATAAAGGTTGTTCTGGGGGTGAGGTCATAGTGAATAAAAGTATAAAAGTGGACAGGAGGAGAAGGAAACTCCTGATATTAAGAGAATTATACCCAGCCTACAGTGTTTGTATGTTTTTCAGGTCTGCTTTCAATATGAGTCATCCATATATTCTTCCCAGAGAAAATCCCCAGGGCGGAATGATCTGGCAATTGACATAATGGAAAGAAGGATAAGAACCGTATGGCTTTGGTGTTTGCCTAACCTTACTATTGTAAGGTGAAGGTCAAAGAGAAAGAGGCTAAAGGAGCACATTCACATGTCTTCGAGTGAATGTAAGACTTGGTTATAAGACTTAGGCCCTTTTTACATGGATGTCCCCCCCTTTCCCACGTGGGCGGGTGGGTGGGCGAGGGGGCTATCCGTGCAACTGCCAGTGGGGATGGGTGTGGGTGCATGTACACTCCCATGCTCGACACACTGCAAATCCACCATGGTGCCCCCCCATCCCACCCCCACCCCCCCGCACCACCAGCCCATTTGAAAAGGACCTTAGAGTAGGAACAAGTGAGAATTAAAGAATAGCCTTCATTCCTATGGTATTCCTACCAATCAATACCAGAGTATGACCCCCAAGCCAATGTAAGGTGATAAGTAACCTTCATTAATACAGTACACTAACAAGAATATGGCATCTTAACTCCACAAGGAAAGGTCACAGTCTTCCATAATTAAAGTCAATGGAAGTTTTGTTATTAACTTTGAGTGGAAGATTACACCCTAAAAGAATGTGATTCACTCCTCAGCCAGGGGACTAAGAGTCTCTGCTCTATGAATTATTTAAGTAGTAGATGAAATGACAAACCTGTCTAGTGCAAACAGTGAAAATATATTATGTCAAGAATTAACAGGGCACACTGCTCGTAATCCAGGAGAAAAACCATTTAAGCACCAGAGTCAGAAGGTGAAGACAGTGCTGTTTCCTACAGTGCCGTACAATGTCATGCCAGTCAATGGCATGCTGGCCTTAAATTCCAGTGCTGTCTCAGGAGTCAAGAGCACTCTGGCCTTTCTTTCAACTAGTTTGAGACAAATTGGGCACGTATAGGCCAAGTATATGGAGAGAAGCTCTTGGGTTCTTTTGTTGACAGCATTTCCCTCCCTGTCCCCATGGCACTTTCTCAAATCAATCAAATCAAATCAATATCAAATCAAATTTATTAGAGCGCAGCCGTAGGCCATTGCTCAAGTAGACAACAGAATACAAAAGATACCAAAAAACAAACAAACACAAACCCCTATATAAATCCTAAAAATTGGGTTAGTTACCAGACACCCTAAATATAAGCATTGGCTGGGCTTGCCACAACAAACGACTAAAATATACCCATATGACCACGGACTGAGAACCTGCACACAGGATCAACTGCGAAGAGCTCCTCGAGAATTGAGGCCCCTCTTATCGGGAAGCCCATTTGATTCTTGGCTACACCATGGTTGGCCAACCCAGGGCTTGGAACAATCGGGCATTGGGTCTGAGGCATCAACATTACATGTGGGGAAACATTGGAAGATGGGAAAGCTTTAGGGACTGTAGCTAAGACTGGGCTAACGACTTGTGACCTTACTGGAGTCTGAGAAGCTAATACCACGGGAGAATGCCTTCCCGGACCAGTTAAAACAGAGGCACTAGAATGACAGTAATCCGGCTTGGTTAAAACTGGCACCCCCATCAGAATGGACCCACAATCTGAAACTGGAGTGGAAGCAGAACCAAGAAGAACTTCAATTTGGGGTAGCTTTTTTCCCCCATGACCACCCAAGGTATCCTGCATTCCTATGTTGCTGGGGGGAATCGGGGTATTCCACCCAAGGGGCTGGGATTTTAGACAATACTTGTGGCACAAGTGGCAAGATTCCTTTCTTAACAAAGAGGTTTGCCAGATAAACCCCCCAGAGACTGAAGTGATAAGCATTAGACAATAACCACTCTACTATGGCAGGCGAACGAAAATAAATAACTAAACGCTGGACGCTAGCCCTGGCCGGCAAATAATAAAAACAGACTATGTTAGACGATAAAAAAGAACAACCCGAGATGGTAGATATATGATGAGCAATCCACAGTTTCGTGTTCCAGGGAGGAAATACTCCAGATGATAGTGGGTAAACTGTAATGGACAATGCATCAGTTACTGGGACAATTGCCCAGTCATCTTTGGTAGTCAAGGATAAAACCCTGGGGCAGGTTAACCCACACAAAGAAGTGGTCTGGGTTGCCCGGTCCACTTGCTGATGGTCCATAGCAGACCTTTGCCCTCTCAATTCTTCAACACAGTCCCAAATCCTGCTCATCTGCTGTTGGAGGGCATGGAGTGTGGCGGCCATCCCATCAACTCACTCCAAAATTGCCCTATAGGCTTCTGCCTGCAAAGGGCAGTCACTGACTTGGACCCAAGTCTCCTGGGTCACTGGGATGGTGGCCTCCGGATTGGAAATAGATCCCCCACAACCAGTAGAAGCTCCCATCCTTCCCATAGGCCCACCTAGGAAGAGCTTCCTCTCCCTCGACTGGGGAGGATTTGAGGTACCATAAACCTCCTGAAGGCCTGGAGCAACAGTTCTGGGGCTGATTGAGGTACCAGCTAGAACCTCAAGGGATCCCCCCCTTCCCAAAGTAGCCTGGACAGGTGGCCTCCATGTCCCCCTAATCTCCATATTCTCCCTACCCTGATTCAAAGAAGAAGGCAAAAACGTATCAAGGGCAAAGGGCGGCTCCAAAGCTAAATCCCCTTGCCCGCCTGGCTGAAAATCCGAGCCAGAGTGTATCCCTTCCACCACCAGAGTGGATGGAGACTGAAGCTCCATCTCATCTGGTAAATCATGAAAAGGGGGATTTCTATCTCCAGGTAAAGAAGCCTGGGGATCCGGAATAACCTGAGGGCGTCCCTGGGCTTTAGCAGCCATGGCCAGCCATCTCTCTCCCTGCTGCTTGAAGGCCCGAGCACACTCCAGCAGCGAGGGGTCCGAGAAGGCTGGCCTAGCTGGGCTTGACAACCCTAGGCCATCTCCAGAGGTCCCTACCCCCTCACTCCCAAAACCCAACAGGGGGGNTAGCTTGTCCAATGGGGAACTCAGAAGTTGACACGAGCACCCATCCCGCTTAGGCTTAGAGGAGGCTGCCGAGGCAAAGCATTCAGGCAGTTGTTGCTGCCTGGCCCTGTTCCTAGTGGTAACCCCCTGTGCCTTACCCTTCCTGGTCATTGGGCCCTAAAAATAAATCCCTGCAAAAAAAAAAGATAATAAAAAAACCCAACCAAATACAAATACAAAATATGACATAAAATATAAAATATAATAAACCTCTGCAATCTCACCCCTAAGCCCTAGCACTGCCTCCTTCACACGAGACCAACAGCACGTCGGGGCCCTAGCCCGTCCAGTGCCTAAGGCCACGCACACAAGGGCATGCCCTTGCATGCGCAGCCCTTAGGCGCACAGCCCTGATGTGCGCCTCCGGCGCCATCGGGCAGTGTGAAGGTTTAAATCAGCGGGTGAAGTAGCTCCTCCCCTCTCACAGCTGATCCCGTCACCGATTCACCTGGGCTCTAAGCGATCACGGTAGTGGCGGGGTTCCTCTAGGGTCAAGGTCTGGACCCGATGACTCCCTCCCAGAAGGACTGTGGTCTGTGAAGCCCGGGAACAGCAAAGTTAGGCAGAGGGGCGGGCAGGGGCTCCCCACTTTCTCATAGGCCAGGGGACCTCCATCCATCCCCATTCCTCACTCCTCTCATAGAGCCTCCAAACCCCCTCCCTGTCCCCATGCCTCTCTCTCCCCCACACAGAGCATCCAAGCCCCTCCCTCCCTGTCTCCATGCCCCTCTCCCCACACAGATCCTTCAAGACCCCTCCCTCCCTCCCTGTCCCCATGCCTTTCACACAGAGCCCCCAACCCCATCCCTCCTATTCCCATGTCCCTCTCCCCACACAGAGCCCCCAAGCCTGTCCTACATGCCTCTCTATTCCCACTGCCAGCCTGTCCATCAAGTCTGCCTCTGTGGCTCTGCCCACTGCTCCTCCCACCATGATGACTCTGCAAACTTCAAAGAGTCTGACTCCAGGGAAGCTAGTCCCTCCCACTCCTCCCCGCCCCCTCATACATGCTGGACATCATAATTACCACCCAACTATGCTCTTTTTTGGCTGAGTTCAACTAATGGAACTCAGTCTGGGGACTAGCAAGCCCCTCCTCCTGCCCTGCCCCTTCACTGAAAGAGAGCCATGCTGCTCAAGACTGTGCCCGACGCATGCTGTCTTGGTGCTGGTGGACCAGAGCTGCCACCTAGCTCCACCCCCAAAGGCCGGTTCTGTGGGGATGGCCTTGGGGAGTGATAGGAAGGCAGCAGCAGCAGCAGTAGCACATGACATACGATGCTTCATGTTTTAGCCTTCTCTGCATACCCTCTGGGCTCCACAACCCTACCTCCTAAGTCTTGGCAGCCTGGATTTTTCTCTGTGTGCACTGGCCAGGAAAGAAGCAGGGACTGGGAGCTGGAGATACTGTGAATTCAGGCGCATTCACAGGAGGTGCGCTGCTCTCTGTGTGCATGTGCCCAAACTCAAATAGAGAAGCAGAGGCCGCAGTAAGAACGGGATCTGTTCTCCCTGGCTGCTGCTATGGCAGCCACTTCTCTGTTTGAGTTTAGGGTAAGGAACTTGGAAGTGGCTCAGCCTTGAGCCCAGGGGACAGTGCTCAGGGCCAGCCTGGTTGGAGGGTCGGGGGCACTCTTTAAGAGAAACCACCGCTGGTTACACTAGTGCAATGCACTCTACATGAGGCTACCATTGATGACTGTTTGGAAGCTGCAGCTGATGCAGAACATGACTATGATAGCGATTAAGGGTGGGACTACCAGATCTTCTGGTATCTGATAATGCTGGTACTGGGTGTACTGGTATTATCGGATTCAACCCGGTAATCTGGCCCGTTTCCTGGATTCCCGGTACCGGTTGTTTTTTGTGTGTTTTTTTTACAAAAAAAACCCACAAAAAAACTGCGTTTCCCTCCCCGAGTCCAGGCTGCACAGGTGGAAGGGGGGACACCCCCCACCCCCCCTGCCCAGCCTGTATTTAAACAACCCAGAGCCAGCGCACCAGCACCAGCGGCCATCCCAGCAGCAGCCAGTAAGTATAAGTACCTGTACTGTATGCTCCCTGGGGTGGGGTGGGGTTAACACCCCCCACCCCAGGGATCACCCTACTTCCAAGTTCCCACCGGAATCGCCTACCTTCCTTGAGCTCCAGGTGGCGGCGGTGGTCCAAAGGCCTCAGTGCCAGCTGTGGCTGCTGGCTTCAGACGCTAGTAGGCCTTCCGGGGAACTTCTGGGTTTCCCCGGAAGGCCTACTAGCATCCGAAGCCGGCAGCCACAGCCGGTGCTGAGGCCGCTAGACTGCTGCCACCACCACCCGGAGCTCAAGGAAGGTAGGCGATCCCGGTGGGAACTTGGAAGTAGGGTGATCCCTGGGGTGGGGGTGTGTTAAACCCCACCCCCCCCGGGATCATACAGTACAGGTACTTATACTTACCGGCTGCTGCTGGGACGTCCGCTGGTGCTGGTGGGCTGGCTTTGGGTTGCTGGCAGCGGCCCGGAGCCACAGTAGGGGACACTTAGGGGAATTTTTTTTGTTTAAATCCAGGCTGGGCAGGGTGGGTGGGGGGTGTCCCCACTTCCACCCACGCAGCCTGGGAGGGGGAGGAATTTTTTTATTCCATTGATTTCAATGGGGACAGTGCCCCATTGAAATCAATGGAATAAA
>QEPC01010270.1:147974-167723 GCA_003113815.1 Sphenodon punctatus
CCCCCCCCCCCATTCTAGCAAGTGCTGACCGGCCTTTGGGGCCCTGCAGCAAGGCTTGGCACATGGCCCCTGAAACCCTTGGGCCGGCCCTGCAAAGAGGCAGTCTCCGTGGCTGCCCTACAATTATGACTCCTTCGTCCTTGAGGTTCATCAAAGCCTGAGTCTGATCATCTTCTAGAAACAGGGTAAGATTTCTATTTGGCCAAGCATTTTGCAGTCAGGGTTAAGGTTTGGGGAGGTTTAGGATAATGAATTTTAACTTGTTTTATTTATCTGTATTTATTTTATATGATTTTGCGTGTTATAATAACCCCTCTATGCCCTTGAGATAGGGCAGGATAACAAATGTAAATAAATGATAACCGTATCTGTCTCTGCTAGTGCTGCTGCTGGATCTTTGCACTCTGCCCCTACCCCCTGTCTCATGGAATGTTTGACTTTACAAGTTTTTTTCAATGTAGGTGTTTCTCTTCAAGTTTTTTTTTTTCTCTCTCTCTCTCTTTAAAAAACAAACAAACCCCACAACACACAAACAACAATACAAAAAACCTAAAAAAAACCAGTCAATTGTGGGCAACAATAATGAACCCTGCATGTGTCTTCACCAGGGACTTCCAGATCTCTTCCATTTTCATTTTAGTCAGCACAAAATTCAAGCTACTAACTTACAGGTACATACTGCACTTCCATGATGCTTTTGTAACAATGTCTTAATTAACAGAAAGAAACAGTAATAATAAAACTTACTCTCCTATTAGGGGAATTGAATCAGGAAAGTAGGTTTTAAAGAAATCCAATACTTGATCACCTGTCTTGAGCATTTCAAAGTCCTCAAAGGACATGAAGAGAGTACAAGTGAACGACTTATCCTATGGGTTAAAAACAGATATTTTCATATGAGATATGAAGCATATGAGGTAGCAGTAAAGGAGCTCAATCTCGGCTACTTCCAATTACTGGAAACCTTCAGTTTATTCCCATTCTTGTAAATTGGACCAAGGGGGTTACATAGCAACCTCCTATTGGTTTTAGAGCAAGGAGTAGTTTTATTTGTAACTTTTTAATTTTACTTTTCTTTGATTAATGTGGTGGTCATTTTTTCTTTGCAAATACTCTTGGCTGTTTATCTCACTCTGTGAGCTAAAACCAGTTACTTTTAAAAAGAAAATCATATTAAGCATCCCCCTCATATAAGCCACACTTGAACTAAAGTTTAGATACACTTGCTCACAGCTCAACTACCTCAACTACACCAGCAGTTGTACATGCTTCACTAGTTTGCAGAGCCATAGTCAAAAACAAAAGGAATAAATCTGTATAGGAACCAGTGGAAATGAGATTCAGAGAAATAACAACTTCCTCTAGTTCAGGGAATGTTCTCATGGGGTGCAGCCATACGAGCTGGGGTGGGCTTAATCCCCTGTACGTCCTGTGGTGGGCAAGTGCAGCTGCCAGACTTTGAGCTGGCAGGGAGAGCTGGTCACACAGTCTGTTCCCCTGCAGCCAATCCGTCCATGCCCCAGAGCAGGCCGAGGAGCTGGCCGCACAGGGCTGGATGTCAGGACTCCTGCTGTGCTACAGAAGCAGGCCTGCTGTCACTAGCCAACTGTTGGAACGGGGGCCAGGGGGCATACACACGCCTCCTCTCACCTAACAGCTGATCATGGTGGAGGGGAGCTTGAGAGGCATGTGTACTCCTCTGGGCCCCTCCTCCACCATGATCCACTATTTGGCAAGTGATTTGGAGGGGGGGCTGGGAAGAGTGTGCATGCCCCTCTTACCTGCCCAACAGTTGACCAGGGAGACTCCCAGCCCCCCTGCTCGATCCAACCACCTAACCGTTGCTAGCAGGGGAGGAGGGGCTGGGAAGAGGATGCATGATCCTCCCAGGCTCCCCTCCCCAATCAGCGGTTGGGCAGGTAAGAAGGGTGCTTGCACTTCCTCCAGTCCATCCACCTAACAGTTGATCGTGGGGGAGAGGGCCTTGAAAGAGGGTGTGTGCTCTTCCCAGACCTTACTCCCCCACGATCAGCTGTTAGGCAGCAGGGAAGAGGGTGCTCCTCTGGGTCCAATCCACAGACCCTGTTTTGTAACAGGACTGCACAGCATGGCCATATGGGAGACGGGCCCTTTAACCCACTTCGGGCATTGTTATCCCAGTTTGGGCAATGTTACTACACACTGTGTCCCCAGATTTTTCCAGAGGACACACGATTGCATAGTAGTGGGCTGTCTTGGCTGTCCTGGGGTGTGGTGAACATCTGGCGACTGCAGGGCACATGAGCTACTGCATTACGTGGTAACGTTGCCCAAAGTGGGATAATTTCTCATGTGGCTGCACCCATACTGTCTTTCTTTCCTTTCTCCCCTCTGGTGTTCTTTGCAGAATGAAATTTCGTTTGCTGCTAAAACAGCATAGAACAGCAAAAACGAGAGTTTGAGGGGGTAGAAAATCCTAAAAAGGGGGTAGATGTTGTTGTAGAATGTGTGCATCTATCTCCGAGGTTCCCAACCCTTTTCGACTCAGGCACACGCTGTAGCAGTGCTTACATGGCACTCCCATTTTCTCACTGCTTAACACTGGATATCTTTTGCACAACTTGACTTTTTTGGCAATATTTTTTATTGGAGGAGTGTGTGTGTAAAATTGTTGGGGGGCAAAGATCTCACTCACCCTATCCCCCTCCTCTCTGCCAGTAGTGTCAGACCTGGCTGAACCCTCTGATCCAAACATTTTAAGGGCCATTTAAAAAATGTATTTATTTTGAAGTCTTGGACTATCTGCTAAGAATTTACATAGAAAATGAAAACTGCCTTTGATGCCTTGCTTTAAGAAACAGCCTTAACTATTAGCTGCGCTACCATTCGGCTATAACGAGTGCTTCATGGAGGCACTGGACTTGGGTGCCAGGGGTCTAGAACTCAGGTTCCTGAGCTGTCACCTTACCATCTGCATGAACTCCAATCCAGCTTGAACTTGTTACATCTGGAGGGGATCAGGTGAGCAGTAGGTTGCAGCTCATTAACTGTCCTCTTATGATTATATTCCCTTCCTGCCACACCTCCATGTCTGAGCGATCTCTCTCACAGGTCCACCTCCTGAGCACCAGCTCACTTCCAACCTGCCTACCCTCCTTACTTTGACAAGCCTGACCTATTCCTTCCTGTCCTACCTTCGTACTCTCCTTCCTGGATTGCCTGCCCAGCAACCTTTCCTACTTGCACCCTACCCTCTGTGGGTGGACTTTCTTGCTTCAACTCATGGCCTGAACCTTGACCATGAACCTGGCCACCCCCATGGGCTGCTGCTCTGTTAGCTCTGTCCCATAAGTACAGGTGCCCTGATCCTGCAGGGCAGGACACTGACTTGGCTACACATGACACTGACTTGGCTACATGTGTCTTGTTGACATGTTGACCTTTCTGGGGCCAATGATAGAGAATTTAATTTGTCCTGCAGTGTCTAGTTTCCATCTCCCATCAGTTACTGTCACAGTCCCTCACTGTTGTCCACTTGCTAATGGGTACTTTCAGACGTTACAGGCGGCCGGTTCACCACAGCGAACCACCGGGGGGGGCGAACAGCACAACCACGGCCGGGGGTTGGAAAACGACCCAAACAGACGTGCCGGGAACGGGACCATGGGCCGGAACCGGGCCGCACCATCGCAGGCCATGGCAGCACAACAGACGTGCAGCCGAACCCCCGGCGGGCGCTAAACCCCCACAAGGCACCGGGCAGGGGCGGGACACAGACATGGCCGCCTGAGGGCAAACGAAGCCACAAGGCACACAAGGGAACGCCCACACAAGGGAAACGGGAAGGGAGGGGGGAAGAGCGAGAACAGGCTGACAGCCGGCTCACACAGCGGTCCCGCAGCAGGGCACAATGCACGGCCACACGCCCGGGCACACACACTCACACCAGGGAAAGGCCGGGAAGGGGGGAAGGGGCGCCCGGAACGCCCCACCCGGAACACCGGCAGGGGGGGGGGGGGCACCACCACGGGGCAAGGCACGGACAGCAGCAACCCCCACCCCCACACCACCCCAGTCCAGTCCAGTCCAAGGAGGTGCCCCCACAGGAACAGAGGCAGTCTCGGGGGGGGGGGGCGGACCCCCGGAGCAAGGCACGTTGGGGGCCCCCAAAGCACAGCGAGGCCGGCGGAGGGGCGCCAGGAGGAGGAGGAAGGGGGCCCCACAGTCAAAGGCTGGCACAGGCAGGGCAGCCGGGTCCAGCGGTGCTCCTCCGCAGCACCAGCGACGCTCAGGCAGCACCCACGGAGTCACGGGGATGGAGGGGGCCCAGGACCACGGCCAGGGGCAGCAGCAAGCAGCGAGGCGGGCGGGAGCTCACCGAGGTGGGGTCCGCAGGTCGGGAGCGGCCAGCGGGGACCAGGGCCCCCCCCCGGGCCGGGGCGGGAGCCCACACGGGGGCACCACGCCGGGGGGGGCAGGCCAGCGACGCGGGGCTCACGGGCCGCTGCCGGGGGCCCCGCTGGCCCGAGGGCCCGGGTGGCCCGCCCGGTGGACCAGGTGGGGCCAGTGCAGCATGCCCCGGCGGTACCCCTGCAAGGACATGTAGTGGGCGATCAGGTAGTAGGCCTCGAAGGGATCGGGCATGGTGAGGGCCAGCTGCACATCCACACGCGCCCACACCGCCAACAGGGATGACATCTCCACCGCGGAGGGCTCCGGCACACAGCAGGCAGCAGAAGGGGGCCACGGAAGATGCCCCAGCTCCAGAAGCCGCTGGAACGCCGCCCCACGGGTGCGCTGGTACCCACGGGCCCCGTGAACACAGGAGAAGTAGCTCACGGCCAAGGCAGGGCCACCCTCGGCCAGGCACTCCGAGTAGGCGCCCAGACCACACACCACCAGCGCTGACACGGTCTCCGAGGCGCTCCAGGGCACATGGGCGCACAGCACCTCCGGGATGCGCCCCTCGGGGAAACGAGCCAGCCCCAGGGCCTCCGCATGCAGCCGGCAATCACGGGCGCTCACCACATGGCCAAAGTAACGGAGCCCGGAGCTCAGGCTCTCGTAGGCACCTGCACGGCTCCCCGGGCCGGCCAGGAGCAGCTGCACGGCAGGGGTGTGCCACAGGTCGCACAGAGACATGGTCTCGCGGAAGGCCCAGATATGGGGGGCCCCTTGGGGGCCGGACAGCGGGAGCCCCATGGATGGGCAGCCAGCCATGGTCCAGCACAACAGGGAATGGGACACGGAGCCCGGAGGGCACACAGACTGCCCAGGGCCGGGAGAGGCTCGGCCCGGCCCCCGGGACAGGGAACACGGGCCCGCACCGCAACATTGTAGCACAACAGAGCGAGGCGTAGGGTGCGGGCCCGGCACAGCTGCAGAGAACAACAGCGAGCTCTCTGTCTGCCTAATCGCACCTTCAAGGCCATCCCGCTACAAACAGCGAGGGGAGGGGGCCCGGGGTGCTGGGGGCGGGAGCAGCCGGAACGCACCGGCACAGGGCGCGCGCAGGCCCGCGAGGCCGACCCCCGGGCGGAGCCACCAGCACCGGGCCGCCATAAGCGCTCCCAGCCCCCACCGGGGCCCCAGCACCATGGAGCGCGATAGGGCAGGTGGGAACTGGATGTTCCTCGCGCTCGCGGCTGAGTGGCACCGTGACCACACTGAGCAGCTGTGCCTCCTGACCGAGAGGGTGCACCTGGCCGTCCGCCTGCGCTATGTCCTGGCCCTGCGGGCTGGCGTGCGCCTCCGGGGCCAGCAGGCCCGCAGGAGAGTCCGTGCCCGGCTCAGGGCTCGGCGCCGGGCCTGGGGGGCGTGGCTGGCCGCCTGCCGGAGCCTCACCCGGCCCGCTGCGCTCCGAGGGGCCGCGAGGCGGTTCCGCTGGGCAACGCAGACCCTCCGCCGGGCAGCGCTGCTGGCTATGCCCATAGCGCGGAGCCTATGGGTCACGGAGCGGCCCCAGGCCTGGTGGGAGCGGGCCCAGGCCCACTGGGGGGAGGCCGAGTGGGGGTCCCACTTCCGGATGGGCAAGGCCACCCTGCTGCGCCTAGCGGAGCTCCTCACGCCCTGGCTGGAGCGGCAGCACACCTCCATGCGGGAGCCCATCCCCATGGTCCAGCGGGTGGCCATAGGGGTCTGGGCCCTCGCAACGCCCGACTCCTGCCGCTCCGTGTCCCAGCACTTCGGGGTGGGGCTCAGCACGGTCGCCTGCATCGTGCGGGATGTGTGCGAGGCTGTGGAGGGCGTGCTCCTCGACAGGACCATCCAGCTCCTGGACCAGGGCGCTGTGATGGCTGGCTTCGCGGCCGGGGGCTTCCCGAACTGCATCGGAGCCGTGGACGGCACACACATCGAGATCCTGCGCCCGGCCGCGGGGGAGGCCCTGGAGTATGTGAACCGGCACGGATACTACTCCCTGCACCTGCAGGGGGTGGTGGACCACCGGGCCCGCTTCATAGACATCTACACGGGCAACTCCGGCCGGAGTCACGACGCCAGGATCATGACCATCTCCCCCTTCTATGCCCGCATGTACCGGGGGGACTTCGCGGACATGGGCATGAGGTGGATCGAGGGGGTTCCCATGCCCCCCTGCATCCTGGGGGACCCCGCCTACCCCCTGACCCGCTGGCTGATGAAGGTCTACCCTGTCCCGAGCACCCCTGCGGAGCAGGTATACAATACCCGCCTGTGTGCGAGCCGGACCGTGGTGGAGCGTGCCTTCGGGGCCCTGAAGCAGCGCTGGAGGAGTATAGCTGGCCGCCTGGACTTCACCGTCCCCACCTCCGCCCTGGTGATCGGTGCCTGCTGCGTTCTGCACAATGTGTGCGAGACCGAGGGGGCGGCCCTGGAGTACCCCGAGCCCCACCGGCCCCCCGGTCCTGTTCCCCTGTACGTGAACGCAGGGAACCCCCGGGAGTACCGGTATGCCAAAAGGATCCGGAACGCCCTTGCAACCCACATCGCCCGGGGGGGCCCGCTGTGAGGGCCTTCCCGCCCCTGGGGGCCCCACCCCCCGTTCCGTGCCCATGCCCCTGTACACGCGGTCCCACAGCCCTGTCCCCCCCACAAACGGGCCGGGGACAACTGTCTCTTTACAACACTTTATTGCCCACACAGTTCACACAATCACCCTGTGCCCCCTCCCCACCCCCGTGCCCGTGACCCCGTCCACCACCCGCCCTCATGTGGCCCTCCCCCTCCCCCCCCTTCCCACCATCCCCCCGCGTTTCCTGGGCCGACCCCTCGTGCGGCCGCTTGGGCCCACCGAGCTCTGGGAGCTCCCCTCCCCCCCACTGTCCGTGTCCCCTGCCGTGTCCTGGGCCGGTCCCGGCCCCGGCAGGGGGCCGGGCGGCGGATGGGCAGCTGTGCCCGGTGCCCCGGTCGCGCCCCGGGGGGGCTGGACCCTCCGGAGGCCCGGGGGCACTGGGAGGCGCATGCGAGGGCCCTGGGGCCGGGGGGGCGCCAGGGGCGGCAGGGCTGGGCCCGGGGGCGCCGAGGGGCCCGGCATGGGGACCTGGGCGGGCAGGGCGCCCGGAGGTGCGCCGGCCATCACGTAGGCACACATGGTGCCCGCATGCAGGAGCAGGGAGGTCCCAATGTCGTGGGACCTGTCCATCTTTGCACTGTGCTCCCGCACCATGCCCTGTATGTCCTGCCGGAGGCCCCTGAGCAGCCCCTGCTGCCGCTGGTGCTCCCGGCGCTCCCGCCTCCGCTCCAGGCGCACCTCCGCCTCCAGCCGGCGGTCTGTCTCCAGGGCCTTCTCCATGGACCGCTCTATGGCCGCCTCCATGCGGTCCACGGAGGCGATCATGCGCTCCCCCTGTTCCTCCGCCCTGCGGACGATGTCCTCCGCTTGCTCCTCCCTGCGCCTGCGGACCCGCGCCCGGTACTCCCGCATCCGCTGGGCTGGGGCCGCGGCCGGCGGAGGCGCCGCGCGCGGGGGCTGCCCTGTGGAAATGGGCGGGTGGGTCAGTGCAGGGCCCTGTCCCCTAGCGGGGTCGGGTCCCGGGGCCCCCTGCCCCCCCTCCCCCACTGAGGCCGGAGGCCCCCCTGGGCTGGCGCCCGGGGGGCCCTCCCGCCATCCCAGCCCTCCCGCCTTACCTGGGTCCGGCACCTGCTCTCCTGTGCCCTCCGCGGGGGCCTGCACCGTCTCGCTGGCCCGGTCCTGGGGCTCCCCATGTCCTGCGGGCGGGAGAGGGGGGAGCGGGTGAAGGGGGCTGGTTGTGGCCCCTGCAGCAGGGCCCCCACCCCCGCCCCTGCCACCGGCCCCCTGGTCGTGCCCCCCCCTGCCCTGGGGGCCCGCTTACCCTCTATGTCCGTCTCCGAGCCTTCGGAGCCCGGCGCCTCACCCTGGGAGTGCTCCCCCTGGGACCACTGGCTGAGGGTGGTGAAGGTGCCGACCTCCGACTCCGCCTGGCCGGCCCGGCGTTGGGATGTCTCCGGGCTGCTGCTGGGGGGGGGCCTTGGGGCTTCTGCGGGTCCCGGGTGGTCCTCCTGGGGGTGGGGGTCCCCTGAGCTCGTGTCTACCGGGCGGGCGGCGAGGGGAGGGGGTACCTCGGCCCGCTCCCTGCCCTGGACCACAGCGCTGCCCACGAGGCGTGGGGCAACTATGGAGCCCTTCATGTGAAGGATGCGGTCCAGGGCATCGTAGTAGGGGGCGGTGCGGGCCCCGTGCCCGGAGCGGCTGTTGTTGTCCTTGAGGGCCTTGTACCCCCTCTTGAGCTCCTTGGCCTTGGAGCGACACTGGTTGACTGTGCGCTCGTGCCCCGCCGCCTCCATGTCGCGCACGATGTCCCGGTAGACGTGCTCGTTCCGCTGGTTGATTGCGAGCTCCAGCTGGTACTCGAGGGTCCCCCATATCCGGATGAAGTCCCGGGTCTCCTGGAGGCCCCACTGGCCCCCTCTGTGGTAGGCCTTCCTCCGGCTGGGCCCCTGCTCTTCCTCCTCCTGGTCCAGCTCTTGCTGCACCTGCACCTGCTCCTCCTCCACCTCCTCCTGGGGGTGCGCCTCCGGGCGCGCGGGGCCGGGCTCGTCCTGGGGCTCGTCCGCCCGGGCCGACTTTCGTGTCTGGGGGGGGAAAGGGGGTGAGTGGTTGCTGGGTGGGGGTGTGGCCCCTCTCGGGGGCCCCCTGCCCCCCTGCCTTCCGCCCGGGGTCCCCCCGGCCCCCCCCACAGGGGGTTCACCCGTGCCCCCTGTTCCCCTCCAGTTGGGTGCCCTTACCCTTTTCCTGGGTGCCTCCTGTGGGCCCGTTCCGGCCGCTGTCCCCGGGGCGGCGCGACCCGGCTTCAGCTGTGGGTGTTGTTCCCGGGGCGCCTCCCTGGTCGGGTGCTCCCGTGTGCGCCCTTCCTGCGCCTGTGCCTCCTCCGCCTGCATCGCTGGGCCTGGCTGCACCTCCTCCGCCTCCTGTCCCGCCGCTGTCGCTGTCTGTGCCTCCGCTCTCTTCCGCTTCCCTCCTCGCTCCATCCCGCCACGCTTGCTTGCTGCTGCTCTCGCTTTAAATCTCCCTCCGGTGTTTGTGTTGATGCTGGTTGCCTGGCAGCGACGCTGCGTGCCTCGTCCCCGGCTGGGGCTCTTTTTTTTTGGTTCCGCTGGGGGATTGGCGTCCAGACGTTACTTTTCCTTGGTTCCCTGTGGGGGTTCGTTTGACCACGCTTCCCGGGACCTTCCCCTGGCTAGCCCGGGAAGCGTGGTTGAACCTGACCCCATGTGGGTATTGAGCGTGATCAACATCTGGCGCGTGCCGTTCAGACGTTCAGGGCCCTTTGGCCCCACGGGGGGGTTGAGCGTGGTTCAGTGTGGTTCAGCGTGATCTCGTAACGTCTGAAATCACCCAATGTTGCACCATACTTGAATATGTTATGCCATTTTTGAGACAGTCTTTGCAGACTGAAGGGTTTATTCCATTGAAAGGAGAACAGTATTACTCATACCATGTTGGGCAGTGCTATCATCATGAAAGTGTTCCTGGGCCAGATATGCAGGTAATTCGGCTCCATGGCAAACTAAAAAAGAAAAGATGTGTGATTAGCATGAGGCCTGAGTGCCTGACTCCTGGCTAGAACTGCACAAGTTAGGTGGCAGGTGAAGCCTAAAGCAGGCACATTTTTAAAAAAGCTGGGAAAGCTTAGGTGTAGAAACTAAAGGAAAAGCTGAGAGAAAACTCAGCGGGATTGGAATAGATATAGGGAAGGCTGAAGTGGCAAGAAACCATAGCCTGGGAGCCACTAGTCCCATTTTGACTTGTTTCTGTGATGTTATGATATTTTATACTTAAGTGGATCATGAAAAAAGGCAAGTCTTAGGAAAGGGTCCCATGTTGTGCATTCTTGAGGCTTGTGGGGGGTCAACTGGATACAGGAGAGACGCTTGGAGTTCACAGGAAGAAAAAAAATGTAAGCCATCAACTGTTTTCCTGACACTTCTGCTTTGATGTCAGGCCATCAGCTTGCCTTGATTACTTGATGCATTGTCTCCTAATGGTCATATTAAGTCACACAGAGCTTCATGAGTCTACTGCTTGCTGAAGTTGTGTGTTGGCTAGAGGGGAGATTGCCATAGTACTACTTCAATTTATGTTGTTGATCCCTCCAGCTAGTGCCCTATCTTGTGTCTCTCCTTCACCTCTAAACTTGTAGAATGACGGGTGTGGATTCACCAGGCGAGGCTCTGGGGGGCTTCAACCCTCCCCATTGATCAGTCTGGGGGCTGACATCGTTCTGGACCTGCCCCCTTTGCTGTGTCATGGTGAGGACAGGGTTGGCTGCCCTCCATGTGTGTTGCCAGACTGCTAGCTGCTGCACCCAGTGTGCTGTCAGTAATTCTGGGGATGGGAGAGCATAGAGGTTGCATGGGGAGGGCTGATCACTGCATGGGAGGGGAGACTGTGATTGCGTGTGGGGGTGAGATCCCTAGAGTCAGCTGGCATGCTGACTGGCTCAGGCTAAATGCTCTGCGCCTCCCCCTGAGTTACTGACTTCCCTGAAATTTGTTTTTTTTTTTAACCAGCCACGTGGGTGGCCCCCAGTGCACTGCTCACTGGACTGCCAATGATCTACAGTCTGGGACTGGGGGGTGGAGAGGCTGCGTCCAGGCTGATCATCTGTGATTGGGTGGAGGGTGAGATCCGGGGGCTGACCAGCTCTGGCCATCCAGCCTCCTGCATCCCACAGACCACCCAGCCTCACTGCCCCCACAGGCACCCCAGATATCACCCATTCAGCCTCCCTTCCCCCAAACAGACACCCAGATCACCTGGGGGTGGGGCCAGCTCACTTCAGACTTCAGACCTCCCATCCACATCACTTCTGGAACTACACCTGCTGCTTTGACTTCTTCTCTTCCAGTTCCTCCCTTGACACCCTTTAATCTGGTTTCTGCCTGAGACTGCTCCTGCCAAAATCACTAGTGGCCTTCTCTTATCTAAGTCTACAGGCCACTACTTTGCTCTCATCCTGCTCGATCTCTCTGCCACCCGTGACATTGTTGACCATGCCCTTTCCCTAGATACACTTCACTCTCTTGGTTTCCAGGGCTCATTTGACTGGTTCTCTTCCTCTCTCTCTAACCACTCTTTGTCCTTGACCCTTTTCTCTTCATCCTTTTCACTCTATCTCTGAACAAGCTCATTAAATTTCACAGCTTCCAGTATCACCTGCATGTGGATGACACAGCTCTCTCTCTCTCCACCCCTACCCTCTTCCCCTCCATTCAGTCTTGCATCACTAGGGTGGCCATATCTCCCCTTTAAAAGAGGATGCTTATGAAAAATATATGTTACAGGTCTGCACTGGATTTTTCGCAAGTGTCCTCTTTTAAAGGGGAGGTATGGCCACCCTATGCATCACCAACTGTTTTGCTGATATTCCTGCTTCGATATCTCTCTGTCAACTTGCCTCCATCTTACTGGCCTCACCTACTCTCACTTTGCCCCTTTCACTTCTGTTCAACACTGCACTGCCAAGGTCCTCCACTTTGCCCACCACATTCATCATGTTCAGCTCCTCTTTGCCTCCCTCTATTGGTTACCTCTACCTGAACACATTCCGCACATGATCCTTGTCTTTATCTGCAACGCTCTTCCCCCTGCACTTGTCTTACACTACATTCGCTCTTGGGAGTTTCATTCTTCCTCCTCCACCACCCTAGTGTCCCTTCTTCCATGCTGTCCCTCATGTCTGGAATGCCTTCCTGGAACTTGTTATATCTGTTGCCTTCTTCCCAACCTTCAAATCCTTCCTAAAAACCTACCTCTTCTGTCACATTCCCTAGCTAATCACCCCCTTCTCCTCTCCCACCTTTTCACTGTTGCTATCCTATCACCCAGCCATCCTTTCAACCTTGTAAGCCTTGGGGTAGGTTTACTTTGGTTTACCTCTGTTTGTTTGTTTTTGGAATGTGGTCTTTGAGAGGCAGTAGTAGTTTCAGCACATTGGAACTAGGCAATAGTTCCACTGGAGCAAAAAACTAAAATAAGAGTATAGGAGAGCTGGGAGTTTCTGAAAGAAGCAATAATAGAAGAAAAAATGCAAACCATACCAATGCAAAGCATGGGTAGAATTGCAGAAAAACAATGTGGCTGCACAAGAATCTTTAATGACCTGAAAGCCAAGAGGCAAACATGCAGGGAGTAGGAAGAAGAAAAAGAGACTACGAATGAGTATCTAGAAATAGCACGAGTGTGTTAGGACAAAATTGGACAAGCAAAGGCACAAAATAAGTTGCAACTAGTAAAGCAAGATAAATAAGTATGCTAGAACCAAAAGGAAGACAAAGGATAGTCTTGGATGATGCAGAGGACAGAATTAATATTTTGCTTCTGTTTGCAAAAGCTAAGTACTGATGAGAGTACTAGCAAAACTGTGATTAGGGAGGAGCGTGTCAAGTAGTACTTGGCTTAGTGTGAACAAATTCAACTCAGCAGGGCCCGATGATGTGCATCCTATGATCCTAGCTAAAGAGAGAAAATTATAGAATCATAGAGCTGGAAGGGACTTCAAAGATCATTTTATTCAACCCCTGCTCAATGCAGGAAATCCACAGCTACAGCATCCTTGACAGATGGCTGCCCAGCCTGTCTGAAAACCTCCAGTGAAGGAGAACCCACCACCTACTAGCAATTTGATCCTAGGGATGGGCAAACGCGGTTCGGAAGTTCGGAGTTCGGCCCGAACTCTGCCTGTTCGGATGACCGAATCCGAACCTGAATCCGAACAAGAACTGGCCAAACCAAACTCAATTCCAAACGTTGAAATGACCAAACAGTTCGGTCAGTTCGGATCACATTCGGGTGAGTTTGGGTGGCAAAAAAAGGTTCACTGGAAGGTCGAACGTGACAGGGAGGGGTAGTACTAGTCACTGAGGAGCAGACTTCCAGGCACCAGGGGTGGAGAGGCTTGCAAGAAATGAAACTATCTGCCTCCCCCCTTCCCAACACCTTCTGAGCTAGTCACTGTTCCTGAACAGCAGGCGTTGAGTAGGATTATTAGATTGCTTTAAGTTTCATTTCAGTTTTGTACTGAAATGAAACTTAAACCTTAAACTGAAACCTTGTGTTGTTTGTGATTCCCCCCGCATCCCATATATAGATAGATAGGTAGGTTAGGGACAGTAGACAGTTGTACGAGTTAGCTTAGTCATAGAGATAGCGTTAGTGATTTAGTTTTAGTGTTTGTAGTACTTATTAGATAATCCATTTAGTTCATAGCATTTAGAATAGTTAATAGCAGTTAGATTTAGTGTAGATAGATAGATATAATATTAAATTAAAAAATTAAATAAAAAAACCCCATATAAAAACAAAAAAAAATGGGAAAAAAAAAACCCATATAAAACCAAATAAAAAACAAAAAAACCATATAAAAACCAACAAAAACACCCATAACAAAACATTTCCCGAACAGCAGAACCCGAACCGAACGGCCGAACCGAACAGCCAAACCCGAACCCGGCGAACTAACTGAACTGCTGAACTGAACGGACGAACCGAATGCAGCCGAACCGAACAGCCGAACCCGAACCGCGATCTGTTCGCCCATCCCTATTTGATCCACAGTCGAACAGCTCATACCGTTAGAAAATTCTTTCTAATGTTTAACCAAAATCTGCTTTCTTGTCATTGGAGCCCATTATTTCTAGTCTTCAGAAGGAAGAGAGAACCGGTATTTTCCTTTGGCTCTGTACAGCCCTTCAGGTAGTGGAAGACTGCCATCATGTCATGTCTTCTCTAGGCTAAACATACCCAGCTCCTTCAACCTTTCCTCATAGGCCTTGGTTTCTAGACCCCTGGACATGCACTTGCGCCCTTTTCAAATGGGCGCAAGTGCATGAGGGGATGGGAGGGTGCCACGGGGAGTGGGTGATGTGTGGGCAGCCTGTTACGTGGACGCCCACCCATCTCCACCCACGGAGGTGCCTCTGTTTTCTCCAATGCCTCCATGAGTGTGTGATGGGTGGAGTGCGGGAGCATGCATGTACCCCCAATCCACCTGCCACGGTGGTCGCACCAGGTTTCCCCTATTCTGTATTTGTACATCTGTTTTTTCTTATATAAATGCAGAACTTTACATTTATCTCTGTTTAACTTCATTTTGTTAGTTTCAGCCCAGTTTTCTAACGTATCAAGATCATTTTGAATTTTATTTCTGTCTTCTAGGGTTTTTAGCTATCCCTCCCAGTTTTGTGTCATCTGCAAATTTAATAAGCATTCCCTCTACTCCCTCATCATTAATAAAGATGTTAAACAGTACCAGGCCCAGACAGAGTTCTGTGGCACCCTGCTCAACACCTCCTTCCAGATTGATGAAGACCCATTGAGCACTTTTGGAGTACAGTTCTTTAACCAGCTGTAAATCCACCTAATGGTATTATCATCTAACCCACATGTTACCAGCTCATCAACAAGGTTATCATGAGGGGCTTTGTCAAATGCTTTGCTGAAATCAAGAGATTACATCCACGGCATTCCCATGTGTTATGAGCCAGGCAACCCCCCACTCCCTTTTGGGGCACCTGGAGAGAGGTGGTGGAACCCCATGCAAAAAAGCAAAGTGAGAGAGAGGGCAAAAGCAGGTTGAAAGGAGACTAGCCCTTGAAGGAGACTAGCCCTATGCAAAACAACCAGCCTAGGAAAAGAACAGGAGAAGCCGGTACTTAAAAAGATATGGAGCAATTGAGATGCCAGGCAACTCCCTCTTGTATATAACCTCCAGAGATGGGATCCTCCTGCCTAGTAATATTCCCTGGGTTATGAATATGAATAGTATGCCTTTAACCTGCTCAAGTAACCTGAATAAGCCATCAGGCCTCACCTGGAAAGTTGCCGAGGAGCAAGATTCTTTCCTTCCCCTTTGCCCAGCCTGATGTTTATCCAAAAACAACCCTTTTCCTGTCTTCTGGGACCCACCTGGAAACCCCCCATTCCAAACCCCCATTGCAAGTCTTTGTCTACTCTTGGGAACCCCAGCAGTCACCCAGGAAGCATCTTTCTAGTATCCCAACTCACATTGTGAAGCTTTTGTGAATATCCCAATTCCTATTATGAAGCTTTTGTAGGTATCCCAACTCCCTTTGAGAGTTTTTGTGTGGCTTTGTCCCCTGCTCCCCCGCCCCTCCGGCCCTCCTCCCGACACATCACAGGATCGCTAGGGTTCACCCATCCCCTTTTCAACAGGCAAAGGAGAGGTAATCTCTTTTTCACTATTACTCGCATTCTCCTATTCTTTCTCCCTCTTTCTCTGTTCACTCTAAACTCAAGGCTTTAAAACTCCAACTCCATTCTTGTTACTTCATTATTTTCACCTCCCCCTCTCTCCCTTTATCTTTCTCATCCCTGACCTTGGACAAAACAAATTACTATCTGTTCTCCAGCACCTGAGGTTTATCCCTACACTATCCAAAGTTTAACTCTGTGAATGCCAGTCCAAGCTAGGCAGCACTGTTTTTGTATGTGTCCTGTAAAATAAATATCCCTTCTTGCTTTGAAATACTTCTTGTCTCTGTTGCGTTACTTGGAGGGGGAGGCTAACAGGTTGTAGCGTGCCACATCCTCAGACCAAATCCCTAAAGCACTTGGAACCTAGACAGTTGAAAGCACTTGGAACCTAGACAGTTGAAAAAGAGTAATTCCCAAAAATCTGAGACTTAGCCTGATCACTGGGACCTTCGCCCTCTTGGGACCCCTGTTATCATGCGTGGAGAAGGGTCACGTAATAACACATGATCCTAAGACTGCATTCAGATGTGCATTTAAATCGCACAGCAGCGGCAACAGCATCGTGTGATTTAAAGCAATGCGCACTTCCGGGTTGGTGTAACTGCACCGAGTGTGCACAATCAGCATAACGTGAACTGTTGGAGTGCGGTTTTAAAAGCTGCTCTGAGCATCTTTGAAAACCGCACTCCAACTGTTTGCATTACGCTGAAATGTGCACACTCGGTGCATTCACACCAATCCGGAAGTGCGCATTGCTTTAAATCGCATGATGCCGCCGCCACTGCTGTGCGATTTAAACACACATCTGAATGCGCCCTAAGTTATTATTATTATTATTAAACATTTATAAAGCGCCAGTAACAACCTGGCGCTGTACAGAACATATAATCAGCTGCGGTCCCTACCTGTGGCTTACAATCTAAAAGACAAGGAGGGGGAGACAAGGAGAGGGGACAGCGGGAGAGACATGGGAGAAGACAAACAAACATTCAGGCGGATGCGAAGTCTCAGGCGCGTGTACTTGGCTTGGTTACAAGGTGGTCGGTAGCAGCAGTCAGCAGAGGAGGGCTGACAGTAAGAGCAAGGGGAAAGACTAGAGGGCATTGGGAAAGGCAGCATGGAAAAGGTGGGTCTTGAGGAGGGATTTGAAGGAGCGGAGGGAGGAGGCGAGGCGGACGTCGGCAGGGAGGGAGTTCCAGGCATGCGGGGCAGCGAGGGAGAAGGGACGAAGGCGGTTGGGCGAGCAGGAGAAGCGAGGGAGAGCGAGGGAGGGGACAGCGGAAGAGCGGAGAGCGCGCGCAGGAGCGCGTAGGGCGATTAGGTCCGAGAGGTAAGGGGGAGCTTGGTCATGGAGCGATTTGAACGTGAAAACCAGGAGTTTGAACAGGATACGTTCAGGAAGGGGGAGCCAGTGAAGGGAGAGGAGGAGAGGCGTCACATGGTCGAAGCGACGGGCAGAGTGAATGACCTTGGCGGCAGAGTTTTGGATCGCCACAAGGGGGGACAGGTGGGAGCGAGGGAGGCCAGCAAGGAGGAGGTTGCAGTAGTCGAGGCGAGAGATAACCATGGCATGAACAAGGATTTTGGCCGAGGAGACAGATAGAAAGGGGCGAATGCGGGCAATGTTGAGGAGAGCGAATCGGCAGGATTTGGCCACAGAGTCAATGTAAGGTTTAAAGGAGAGGTGCGTGTCAAAAATGAAGCCCAAGCTGCGGGCACGGAGAACAGGACGGATGGTGACCCCATCAATGCAGATGGTCAGGTCAGAGGGAGAGGAGGGGGATGGAGGAAAAATGAGGAGTTCAGTCTTGGCCATGTTCAGTTTGAGTTGGCGTCGGGACATCCAGGCGGAGATATCAGAGAGGCAGTCGACGAGGCGTGAGCGGACAGAGGAGGAGAGAGAGGGGGTAGAGAGATAGAGTTGGGTGTCATCAGCATAGAGATGGTATTGGAACCCGTGGGAGGCAATAATTTCACCAAGGGACCGGGTGTAGATAGAGAAGAGGAGAGGGCCAAGGACAGAACCTTGGGGAACCCCAACCGAGAGGGGAAGGGAGGGGGAGGTCGACTCGGGGAGGGAGACATTAAAGGAGCGGTCAGAGAGGTAGGAGGAGAACCAGTCAAAGACAGAGCCACGGAAGCCCAAAGAGTAAAGCGAGTCCAAGAGGAGCGAGTGGTCGACAGTGTCAAAGGCAGCAGAGAGGTCAAGGAGGACAAGAACGGAGTAGTGGCGCTTCGATTTAGCGACAAGTAGATCATTGGTGATCTTGGCCAGGGCAGTTTCAGTAGAGTGGAGGGGGCGGAAGCCGGACTGGAGAGGGTCGAGGGAGGAGTTGGCAGAGAGGAGGTTCAGGCAGCGGGAGTAGACGACACGTTCCAGGAGCTTCGAAGCAAAGGGAAGGAGGGAGACCGGCCGGTAACTAGAGGGATCGAAAGGGTCCAGGGTAGGCTTTTTGAGGATGGGGGATCAAAAAAGGAGGTAAGATTAGTCTGGCATAACTTATTCTTGACAAATCATGCTGGCTTCTAGTAATTACTGCATTGTTGTCTAGATGCTTACAGACTGACTGCTTTATAATCTGTTCTAGTATCTTTCCAAGTATCAATGTCAGGCTGTCAGGTCTGTAGTTTTCCGGATACTCCACCTCCTCCCCAACCCCTTTTGAAGATAGGGACAACATTTGCTCATTTCCAGTCTTCTGGCACCTCACCCGTTCTCCAAGAGTTCTTAAAGATGATAGATGGAGGTTCAAAGAGTACATCAGAAAGTTCCTTCAGTACTCTAGGACGTAATTCATCTGGCCTCGAAGACTTGAACTCATTTAGAGTACCTAGGTTTTCTCTGACCAACTCTTTATCCTGAGCTGCAATCCTTTCCTCTCATCACTCATGCTACTTTTGCCAGGTTGGACACCGCTTCCTCTTACTTCTAACCTGAAAAGCCTTTTTTATTCTTAGCATCCCTTGCTAGCCTTAGCTCAATCTGTGCTTTTGCTTTCCTGACACTGCCCCTACATGTCTGGGCTACTTATCTGTATATATTCTTCATGACTTGTCCCATCTTCCATTTCTTATATGTGTCCTTTTTAATTCTCAGCTCATCAAAAAGCTTTTTGTGCAGCCACATTGGTTTCTTTAGATGTCTCCCATTTTTATTTCTCATTGGAATTGTTTGTGATTGTGCCTTCAGTATCTCATTTTTCAGAAACTCCAACCCATCTTGGATTCCTTTTTCCTTTAGCTTATCTAACTATGGGATCCTGCCTAGCATTTGAGTTTATTTTCTAGGCATGGCCGTGCCTAGAAAGTTAAAGGTAGGACCTTCCTCCATTATAAAGGGGAGAATTTGAAGCCCCTATATTTCAGAAACTGCTTCAGCTGCAGTTCTGAAAATGTAACACTATGCCATAACTGTCGAGATCACAGTCTATGGACATTTATAGCAAGATTGAGCCAGGAAATCCAAAGTAATAACAATGTATAGTTTAATTGCTTTTGGTCAAAACACAGGCTTCCTGATAATTTGTTATGACTAATATCTCCCTACCTTCATCGAGTTCAGCCCTGAGACTTTGCAGCCTTCTAGTTAGAGATGTTGATTAAGTGCTTTTGAAGTCTCAGGGCATTTTGTGTAGTGAAAAATGATATATAACTGATTAAAAAATCAGTTCTGCTGGGGGCACACATGTGCAGGGACACGAGTTGACTGCATTGCTGCAATTTGCAGTGATTTTCGCAGAATCAGCCAATCCTCACAGAATCCTTGCAGAATCAGCCAATCCTGACCATGACCCGAGGGTAAATAGGCCCCTGGTAGATAATTCATGTGTGGGGGGGGGGGGTCTGAAGGCCTTATGTTTGCGTGAGGGAGGTGCTGAAATTCCAGAGGATTTGAGTTGTGTTTGACTAGCAAAGCTGTGATTCTATGTCAAACCTGTTGCAAATTTGCTTCCCAGCATGCATAGTTATGCAAATCAAGTTAATTATGCAAATATTAATGCTCGCAGTGAATTTGCAGAATTTGGCTTCACTGGTTGCAGAATTTAAGATTTTTT
>QEPC01010270.1:169042-210881 GCA_003113815.1 Sphenodon punctatus
AAGGGTGGTTAGCGTCATGTCTGTTTTCACCCTCAAATACAAAATACAAATAAATAAAATAAAATAGGTAAAACAAAAGGAAAACAGGAATAAAAAAACAAATACAGACACAAATACCACAATACCAAAAGTTATAAAAACAGCAAGTATTAAACACAAGATTCATAAGCAAGAGAATAAATCAATTAAATATCCACAAACAAGGGCTCAATAGTACAAGTAAAATAGAGAATAAAAAGCTCTGGCCAGTAATTCAGGTTAACTTGAGCCACTTTGATCATTCCCTCATGGCCAAGAGCATAAATAACGCTACAACATAGAGTTTCCTCATCTAACGGGGAGAGTATGAGTGCTATTCGGATCAAGTCTGATATGAGCGAATGTCTCCCCCAAACTGACTCCAGCCAAGCTGCCCTAATATTCTCATATAGAAGGCAGCGAAGGAGAAAATGAACCAGATCTTCCACCTCCAGCCCATTACAGGGGCAAGTTCGGCTCTCCCGGGGGGTATGCATATATCTTCCCTCAGTAATGGCAGAGGGGAACAAACAAAAGCGAAGATGGGTAAAGGCCCTACGTAACGTTGGCCTAGCCAATTTATCCAGGTAAGGTTCTAAATTATGAGTAGATTTTATAAGATAGTAATGTGGAGAGACCTTCCAGCTAGAAAGTTTGGCCAAGTCATCCTGCCTTGCTATGTCAAAGACCCTCTGGCGGATCAAGGATTTCTGTAGGGCAAGGGTTTTACTCTGAAAAAAGAGAAAGGAAAACCCTAAATCCTTCAAACAAAAAGATATCCACGAGAGCCAGGAAAAGATCCCCGCTCCTTCATACTCTAGTTTTTCTTCTAGACACAGAGACGCAAGAGAGCTTCTGTCCTGGTGGTATAATTTGGACCAGTATCTAAGTGCTTGCAGTTTACATAAACTGGAAATAGCTACCGCCCCCATCTCCATGCACATTATAGCAGCGGGGACAGCCTACAGGGCCCTTAAGAGGCTCCTTAAGAACTTGTTCTGGATTACTTCAAGTGCTTGGTTATCCCCATCTGAAGTCACTTCCGCCCCAAAAGTTAATAGGGACTGGACTTTGGTTCTAAAGACTCCCAGGATTGTTGATGTAGTAATACCTGGAGAGCCCGAAGCCAACTTCAAAATCCCCTTGGCAGTTACATTCGCTTTAAGGGCCAAGCATTTCTTGTGCTTGCCCCATGAGCCATTTCAGGCAAAGACAACCCCCAGGTAAACATAAGCAGGTCATTCCCTGCCTGCCAGGAGTAAATAGGTGGCCTCCTCTTCCCTAAGACCATCACTTGGGAGGGACTTCGATGGGTTCAATATCAGCTCATTTACAGAGCAGTAATCCATGAGTCGCTTTAACTGGTATAGAAGTCCTCTCCTCGTTTGCGACATTAGTACAAGATCATCAGCCTACAGTAAAATATCAAGGGATCTGGTCCGTATTCTTGGGGGGTGGGCAGCCTCTGAGAAAAAACACGGAGGTAGATCACTAAGGTAGAGGTTAAAGAGAAGGGGGGCCAGGACGCAACCTTGCCTGACACCCCCCCTTACCACCTTAAATGATCGAGAGTGCCTGCCATCAATTCCCATTCTAACACTAGCAGTGTTATTTAAATGGACTTGAATGAGTAAGGCAAACAAATGCTTGTCTGTGCCCCAGTTCAGTAAGTAACTTCCTCCACAACCTTGGGCGGGAGATCGACTCAAACGTCTTATGAAAGTCTATGAATGCCAAAAGGAGGGATTCAGATCTGATCCTCGTGTACTTTGTTATTATATGCCGCAACACAAACACATTATCCATAATGGAAGCGTTCTTCCTAAAGCCTATCTGTTTCTGTGGTATGAGGTTGTGTTCCAGAGCCCAAGTTTCCAAATGGCTAAGCAGCATTCTGGAATATAACTTCCCAATAACTGGGAGCAAACTTATGGGGCGGTAGCAGCCCGGATCCATGGGGTTCCCTTTCTTAAATATGGGTACGATTATACTAGCTCTCCACCCCTTAGGAACCTGAAGTGATTGGTTAATGCATGAGAATTACTTGGCTAGTAAATGAGCCCATCGGTCAGGGTGTACATGCAGAACTTCCGCATTGATAAAATCCCCACTCGGGGCCCTGTTTGGATTCAGGGTGCTGATTTCAGCTAGCACCTCTGCGGAGTCAACTCACAAATTATCAAATTGCTTCGTGTGCAATTGGAAAGAATAAATTAGCTCTAGAGCATCTGCTTCAGTCGCATCAGTCTCTACGCTGAAGAGGATTTGAAAGAAAGCAACCCACTCTTCCTCATCTATTTGGGCCAGCCAGGAGTTGGAGGAGGTACCTATTTTCCCATTCACTAAAGCCCCAAAGTCCTTAGAGTTCTTAGTCTGGGCAGCTACCTTGAGCTTAGTCCATATCCGTTTAGTATATTCCATCTTCTTAGAAGCAATAAGGGACCTATATTTACCCTTTGCCCTCCGTAACTGAATCACAGAGTTGTCAGTCGGGTCAAATTCCCACGTACGCTTTGCTTGCGCCAGGATGCATTTTGCTGCCTTACATTCAGAGTCGAACCAGATGTCACCTTTAAAGCCCCGGGGGGTAATAGGGCAGGACAAGATCTGGGTCCCCAGGGCAGCGACAATAGTATTATAGATCTGGTTAAGCACCACAGCATCTTGGGTGTCTTCTCTCAAGAACAGAGCATATAGGTTAGCAATAACCTGACTAGCCTAGAGATCAGACACCTGGATATAGATCTTAGAATTCCACGTCGCCCGAGTCCTACGTTCCTCTACCTTACAGGTCTGACATCGATAATGGGGGACAACTGAACTATCTTGGATATTAATTACCATTGTTAAAGCCCGGTGATCACTCTCTGCCCTTGTGACCAGTACAAAATCTGCAAAGCTGGCCCTCTGCAGAATGCGAACAGCTATATAATCAATAGCTATATAATCAATAGAACATCCATTAAAGTTCAGAAAAGAAAAATCCCCCGCTAGGTCCAAAGTCCCTGAGCCATTCAGTACCATTAATGCTGTGAGATTGCAGAAATTTGAATATATGCAATCCTGCCTCATTGCCCTCTGGATCTCTAGACCTCCTGCTTGACACCCAATCATGTCCATCAAGGAACCAATCTGATTCTGAAACACAGAAGGCGCTCAATCTGGCATTCCAATCCCCAGCCATCACCAGGGTGGTAGCGGGGAACTGTTCTTCTAGGGAATCAAGCAAGTCCCCTAGCAGCTTCCACACATCCACGTTATACTATCTGGAAGCAGCGGGTGCAATATAAAGGTTAATAAACAGCAACGGAGGGCCACTAGGATAAACCCGTAGACCCACAGAAAATTCTCACATGACTGTGGGATGATTCTGAATATCCCACCCAGTGATTCGGAAATCAGAAAAGCCAAACCCCCAAAGCATCTTCCCCGAATACCATCTTTAATACCAGGAGATAAATACACCTGGAAGCCCTGCACTGGAAATACAGTGCTATCTCGCAACCATGTCTCTTGAAGTAAGATTAGATCGAAGCCTTGGAGGAAGCTAATAAAATCCGGGTCTGATCCTTTAGACCTACAGCCAGAAATATTCCACAAAAGGAATTTCAAGAGCTTGGTCTGGCTAGGTATCATAGAGGCAGAACCGGTCCGTGGTTCTGAACCAAGGACAGGCCGGAGAATGTCGTTCTGAAATATCTTAAGAAGGCCCTCAGCCTTGGGAGGGAGCAGGGCACAGTTAAATCTGCTTCCTTGTCACCTGGTTTCCCCAGGAGCGATAAAATTTAATAAGAGTAAATATGTATGGTAAGGAATTAAGTACATATCTTTTGTTTATGTTGATGGTAAATTATGAAATTGATAGAAAATCTTTAATTTCCATGCTTTTTGGCATTTAATTTTTGTTGTAATGTGTGTTTAAGAGTTTTGAATAGGAATTGTGATAAATTTTCATGGGGTGGAATGTTGGATAAGAGGGAAGTTTTTTGGTTTGGAGATGGTCCTACCTTTAACATTTTTTTGAAACCATCGGTTTTTTGTTTGGATAATTAATATAAGCTTTCCTAAAGTTGAAGGTATACATTTGACTATGCTCACTTTTACTTTCTCAGATATTGCTAATATTTTTTTTAAAAAAGAACTCACGGATAACTGGAAAGTGCTTATCTTTATGTGGGGGAGGGGAAAAAATAAGACACAGAGATTTGTAGAGCTGCAGGAGTAACTCCATAGAAATTGCTGCGTTGTAATCCCAAATTCTATTCATTATCAATAGGGATGTGCGAACAGATTGCAGTTCGGTCGCCAAGTCCGGGTTCGGTCGTTCAGCTCGGTGACTTTCGGTTCGGTTTGGCCGTTCGGAAATAGGTATTGCGTGATCCCGTGATCATGTCAGAAACCGGAAATTCGAGTGTGTGTGGAGCTGTGTGGCGAGAGAGTATGTGTGTTGTGGCTGGTTGGATGTTTGGTGTGTTTTGTCTGTGTTTGTGTTGGTTTCAGTTTGACTGTTGGTTTGGCTGGTTGGTGAGTGTTGGTGGGTGACTGTTGGCGAGTGCTTGTTTAAAAAAAAATAAAAAATGAAAGTGACCATTAAACGCCGGGCCTGGGGGAAGACCAAGGTGGTGGAGGAGGAAGAGGTTCCTGCTGCTGCTGCTGGACCTTTGGTCGTGGAGGAGGAGAAAGAGTTGGCGAGCACAAGAGGTGCTGCCACTCCTGCCAGGTTTGTAAACTTTTTTTTTACTTTGAGGACAAGAAGAATACTATCCTTTAGAGCGAGGTCACTGGCATGTGGGTGGGTGCATGGATGGTGGGCAGTCAGGCACAAACAGTGGCCATCAGCGGGTGGCAGCCGATGTCTGCCAGAGAGAGAGAGAGAGAGGGTACTGTAGTGTGGGGGGCTCTTCCAGCAGTCAGGCACGAGCACTCCCACCCAAACATGTGCCAGGCTAGCAAGGGTCTCCACTCTCCAGTTGCCATCCCTACGCACCCCCAAATAAGGGCAGGATTTGCATGTGCCAGACAGGGTCTTTCCAGTTGCCATCCATAGCACCCCAAGGAGGGCAGGATCTGCATGTGCCAGCCAGGGTCACCATCTCCTGTTGCCATCCCTAGAACCCCAAGGAGGGAGGACTAGAGGAGGCATCATAAACGCATGATGATATTACTTAGGTGTTGTTTGTGTGTTCCTGTTTCAGAGAGGGTGAGGATTTGTAATCCTCCAATGCTGGTGCTAGGGGCAGGCGTAGGACACCAAGGCAGAGGTCGACAGTGCCACCCCCAGACACTGGGCGGACAAGGTCCGATGTCTGGCAGTGGTACGTGAGGCATGAGAATGGATCTGCAGAATTCAAGGTAAGGCATGGGGGCTGGAATAACAGGGAATGGATTGCCCTATGGCCTGTTAAGAAGTCCCCTTCAGAGAGAGATTGGCCACCCACCCTCTTGTGGAGACAGAATGCAGGCAGGGTTTGACAGACTATTGGTCTGACTTCTTACGTTCCTATTTTTTATGTCCTTTAGGTCTGCCATAAAAAGTTCTGGAGGCAGTGCGAGGGGACCACATCAGGGCTGATAGCCCACAGTGAGAAGCTCCATGGGCTGACAGTGAGGTGGCAGCTGCAGGATTCTGGTGTCATGGCTGTGGAGCTGCAGCATCATTGTCGCCAGAAGAAGGGGGGAAGGCACGGCAGAAGCAACGCCATGTAAGCCCTTCCCCCTTCTCCAGCTCTGATGTGGAGTCCTCCAGGCACCGGGAGTCTGCAGCGGCAAGGGCCTTTCAGGCCGAGGTGGAGGCGCCCACCTGGGACTTTGTGGATGGCCTACAACTGCATGCAGCCACCATGGGGAACCGCCTGGTGGAACAGTTCGAGGCGCTCAAGGTGGAGAGAAAGAAGGTGGAGGCATACAGCCAGTTCATCTCCGCCGAGATGGAATGCTTGGTACTGTACCACCAGTTGGTCTCCAGGTGGCATGCACCTGTGGCAGGGGCCGTGGACTTCGCCTTGGCCACGAAATGCCAGAGCACAGGTTGACCACCCCTCAGTCCTGTCTTGCACCCCTTTTACCTTTCCCCCAAGTTCCAGGGGACAGGCCCAAAGACTAGATAGACCCCTAAGTTAAACATTTCCTTTCTTTTTATATATGTTTGGGTTTGGTTTTATACTGTTGTTCTTGTTCTTTAAAAATTGTTCATAAAGGTTATATTTGTTGTTACAAGTTTTATTTTTCCTGTCCAATCTTTTATCCCTCTGTGCTGGAGTTCTGGGAGGTGGCAAAATCTCATACAGCTAGTCGATCCCTACCAGCAGCACCTGGCACCTCCACATGTAACATAGGTAAGGTATTACCCAAAGATGTGCCAGCAGCAGGGTCTCAACTTGCAGACAAGCCCTGCGAGAGGGACAGAACTTGTGTGTGTGTGTGCCAGAGAGAAAGAGAGACAAGATCCTTGGCAGCGGGCAGCAGGCAGTGCGTGCTGGTGGTAAGAGGGGCTTTTTTTTCAGCAGCTTCAGCGGGCATCTGCGGGTGGGTGCTGAGGAGCAGGCTGGTGTGCAGGCTGGGCACCAGCTGGTGTGCGGGCTGGGCACTGGGCTTCTGGATGCAGTGGAATGGAATGGTAGCCCCCAGTGACTGGAATGATGGTCCCAGAATCTCATTGAGGGTTCCTGGGACAGGCGGGCATGACTGATTCAGGTACAGTGGAATGAAAGCCTATGGGAGCTGAATGATGTCCCTAGAATTAGTGCACAGTTGGGCACACTTCATTCAATTGTGAGATAGGTAGATATGGGAACGCAAACAGGCAGGCACATAATATGTTCCATGTTTTGTATATTTCATCTCATTCTGGTAGGTTTGCTGCTGCTGGATGTGGGCATTGGGCAGAGATGGGAGTTCTTCCTGGTTCTGGCAGGTGGCAGCTTGAGCTGGCTTCCCCTCCACACCATCTCTCTCATTCTAGCGGTGAGTCTCTCTCTCTCTCTCTCTCCCTCCTCTCTGGCCATATAGTGCAGGTGACAGCATGGGTGGGATCGTGTCTGTCTCTTCTTCTAGCAGTGGGGAGACTTTCTCTCATTTCTCTCTCTCTCTCTCTCTCTCTCGGCAGCAACCTGGGCAGGCAGACAAGCACCTTGGCATGAGAGGCAGGAAGGCGGGCTGAGGCAGGCTTTGAGCTTGGCGGCAACCTGGGGTACAGAAACGTTGGCATAGGCCTGGGGGCCATTGGCACTAGCAGCAGCAGCCATTGGTTTCTGGGGTACAGAACCCTTGGCACAGACAGCATATAGGCCTGGGGGCCATTGGCACTAGCAGCTAGGGATGTGCCAACGCAGTTCGGAAGTTTGGAGTTTGGACTGAACTCGAATAGTTCGGTCGACCGAACTGAACTTTTGAACCGAACTCGAATTCGACCAAACTGTTTGGTCGAATCCAAACCAGTTCGGAAGGCCAAAAAACCTGGTTTTGAATGTACAAACTTGGATTGGAAGTTTGGAATTTGACTGAACTTGAATACTTTGGTCGACAGAACCAAACTTTCGAACCAAACGCGATTTTCAAACCGAACCGAATTTCTGAACTTGGTTCTATTCGCACATCCCTACTAGCAGCAGCAGAGAGTGGTTTGCCAGGGTACAGAACTCTTGGCACAGACAGCATAGCCTTTTTAGGGAAGGTTATTGAACGGGCAGTGGCGATCCAGCTCCAGGTGCATCTAGACAGTATTGGTTTCCTGGATCCTTTTCAATCTGGGTTCCGCCCCGGCTATGGCACTGAGACGGCGTTGGTGGCCTTCGTCAACGATCTCCGCCAAGAGATGGACACAGGACGTTTGACATTTCTTATCCTGCTAGATCTCTCGGCTGCTTTTGACATCGTGGATCATGGGCTGTTGTTGAGATGGCTGCGTGACCTGGGGGGGGGCTGGACGGGACCGTTCTTGAATGGTTCTGCTCATTCCTCTCGGGGAGAAGCCAGCGGGTAGTGCTGGGAGCTGAAACATCTAGCCCCTGCTCTCTGTCTTACGGGGTTCCGCAGGGTTCTATTCTGTCTCCATTACTATTTAATGTTTATATGCAGCCCTTGGGGGAGATCGGGAGAGGGCTTGGGGTGCGTTGTCACCAATATGCTGATGATACTCAGCTGTACCTCTCTTTTTCAGCTGACCCAGACCCTACTGTCTCATTGCTATCCCAGTGTTTGGAGGCCATGGCAGAATGGATGTGGCAGAGCAGACTGAAGCTCAACCCTGATAAGATGGAGGTGATGGTGGTGGGGAGAGCAAGGGAGGTGTCGGCCCCCCTCATTGTGGGGGTTCGCCCTCCTGTAGCTCAACAGGTCCGGAGTCTGGGGGTGGTACTGGATGCGGATCTCTGCCTGGAGCAGCAGGTAGAGGGGGTGGCAAAGGCTGCCTTCTGGCAGTTGTATCTGGTGTGGAGGTTGCGTCCGTATGTCTCTGGCCCGGACCTGGCCTCCCTCGTCCATGCCTTCATCACCTTGAGGATGGACTACTGCAACACCCTCTCTGTGGGACTGCCCCTGTTCCTGGTTCGGAGGCTCCAGCTAGTGCAGAATGTGGCGGCCCGCCTCCTCTTGGGGACTGGTGGCCAGGACCACATAACACTCTGCGCTGGTTGCCAATAGCGTGCCGAGCCAGGTTCAAGGTATTGGTGTTGATCTACAAGGCCCTTCACGGTCTTGGACCCCCATACCTCAGGGATCACCTCGCCTTCTGCACCCCAGAGTGGCTCCTTTGGTCTGCTGGGGGTGCCTTCTTGGAGGTCCCCCATGTTAAGCAGAGGGCCACAATGGAAAGGGCATTCTCGGTGACCGCACCGCGCCTTTGGAATTCCCTCCCGAAGGAAGCTTGCCTGGCTCCGAGCCTTTTAACATTCCAGCAAGTTTGTAAAACCTGGCTGTTCGCCCAGGCCTTTGGGGAGGGTGGGAGGGTGGGTTAGTGGGTTTTTATTCCCCTACCCTTCTTTATTATTTGTTATAAAAATTTCTTTGTCTTTCCCTGTTTTAATTGTTAAGATTTTTATGACTGTTTAAAATATTTAAAATGTTTTATCTGAAATTTGTTAGCCTCCTCGAGCTGTTTGCAGGAGGAGCGGGGTAAAAATGTACCAAATAAGTAAATATAGGCCTGGGGGCCATGGCAGCAGCAGACAGTGGGTTTCCGGGGTACAGAGCCCTTGGCACAGACAGCATACAGGCCTGGGGGCCATTGGCACTAGCAGCAGCAGGCAGTGGGTTGTCAGGGTACAGAACCCTTGCCACAGACAGCATATAGGCCTGGGGGCCATTGGCAGCAGCATCAGACACTGGTTGTCAGAGCAGGCATGCAGATGGTGTGGCATGAGCAGCAGTCAGGCAGACTGAGGCAGGGTTTGAGCTTTGCAACCTGGGCAGGCAGGCAGCGTGGCATGAGAGGCAGTAGGGCAGGTGGGCTTGGTCAGGCTTTGAGCTAGGCAACCTGGGTTGGCAGACAGGCACCTTGGCAGAGGAGGCAGGAAGGTGGACTGAGGCATGCCTTGAGCTTGGCAGCAAGCTGGGAAGACAGGCAGTGTGGCATGAGAGGCACTAGGGCAGGCAGTCTGGGACATTGGCAGCAGGGCACTCAGATAGGCTAGCAAAGACCGTGCAGCACAAACTCCTTGAATGGGTTGTCTACTCCTGTTGCCTCAACCTCCTCTCCACCAACTCCTCCCTTGACCCCCTCCAGTGTGGCTTCCGTCCCCTTCACTCCACTGAAACCACTCTTGCTAAGATCACCAATGACCTTATGGCTAAATCCAACTGCCTTTACTCCATACTTGTCCTTGATCTCTCTGCTGCCTTCTGACCACTCGTCCTGCTTGGATTCTGGGACTCTGTCCTCGACTGGTTTTCCTCCTACCTTTCTGACCGCTCCTTCAATGCATCTCTTCCTAACTCCTCCCCCTCCTCCTCCCTACCCCTCTCGGTTGGGGTTCCCCAAGGATCTGTCCTTGGCCCTCTCCTCTTTTCTATCTACACTCTATCCCTAGGCAAACTCATTGCCTCCCACGGGTTCCAATACCACCTATATGCGGACAACACACAACTCTCTCTCTCCTCTCCTTCCCTCTCCCCCTCTGTTCAAGTTCACCTCACCAACTGTCTCTATGCTATCTCCGCCTGGATGTCTCAACACCAACTCAAACTGAACATGGTGAAAACTGAACTCCTTATCTTCCCTCCCAATCCTTCCTCTCCCTCTTCACTGTCAATTGCCATTGACGGGGTCTCCATCCTCCCTGTCTCCCATACCCATAGCTTGGGCTTCAACTTTGACTCGCACCTTACCTTCAAACCCCACATTGACTCCTTGCCAAATCCTGCCGCTTCTCCCTCCACAACATTGCTAGGATCTGCCCTTTTCTGTCTGTCTCCTCTGCCAAAACTCTCATTCATGCCCTAGTCATCTCACATCTCAACTATTGTAACTCCTCCTTGCTGGCCTTTCCAGCTCTCACCTTTCTTCCGTCATCTCTGTTCAAAACTCTGCAGCCAGGATCATCCACCTAGCCCATCACTTTGACCATGTGCAGCCTCTCCTCTCCCCGCTGGCTCCCTCTTCCTGAGCGTATTCTGTACAAGCTCCTTGTCTTCACCTACAAAGCCCTTCACAACCTCGCTCCCCGCTACCTCTCTGCTCTGATTTCCCTCTGAACCCCTGCTCGAGCACTCCACTCCTTTTTTATCCCCTCCCTCATCCTCCCACACCTACTCCCCTGCTACCCCAGCCGCTTTCGTCCCTTCTTCCTTGCTGCCCCGCACACCTGGAACTCCCTCCCTGCCCTCGTCTGCCTTGCCCCCACCCTCCACACCCTGCCTAACTCCTGCTAATCATCCCCACTCAGGATTATCCCCCACTTGTTATCTGTAAACTGCAATTTATTGTAACCAAGCCAAGAACGTGTACCTGAATTCTCTCATCCTCATGAATGTTGCACCCCTTGTCTCTCCCTCTGTTCCCCCTTCCCTGTCTCCCCTCCCCCTGTCTTTAGATTGTAAGCTCTCAGACAGGAACCGTGTCTATCTTGTTTTTTGTAAAGCACCAGGTACATCGCTGGCGCTATATAAACGCTTATAATAATAATAATGAGAGAGCGAGAGCCAGTCAGTGTCACATAGGCAGGCCGAGATCATGTAGCCACTATCCATAGGCTGGTTGGCAGGCTTACAGTTTCCCAATGCCACCCTGCATCATGAGGTCAGCCAGATGAGAGAGAGAGAGAGAGAGAGAGAGAGAGAGAGAGAGAGAGAGAGAAAGAAAGAAAGAGAGGCAGGGTGGGCACCATGCATTGGGAGGGAGGGAGAGCAGCACAGCAGCAGTAACCCTAGCCCAGATTAAGGAGGGAGGAGCCCCATCCCATGACTGCCCCTGGCATGGGACGGTGTGTGCCACTGCACCATCAATCCTTGTCCTGGGCCAGATGGGGAATCCCAGCAGCGGATGGTTCATCTTAATGAACAGCAACTGCTCCACCAACTTGGCCCCCAGTCTCAGGCGGTGCGGGGAGCAAATGTCCCCCACCATAGAGAACACCAGCTTGCTGGGGACACTGGTTGGTGGGCAGGACAAGATACCCGTGGCCACTTTCAACAGGGCCGGCTGCACATTGGCCTTGCTGGCCCAGTAGGCCAAGGGATCGCTGCTGGGATTAATGCATGGCTCCTAATCCAGGTAGGTCTCCACGGCTACTGAGGCGCCATCTTACTCCCTCTCGTAGCTCTGCCTGGGAACCACCTCCACCATTGCCCTCAGCCACAGTGCTTGCCCTATTGTGCACGGTGCCATACTCCCCAGAGTGGCCTGCACGTAGGCCAAGCTGCTTTTGCTGACAACAGAGGTGCTGCTGCTGCTGGTGCTACTGCTACCCCTAGGGCTGGGGGCAGGGATAGACCTGCCTCACTGAGAGGGGTGGCTGCTCCCACTCCCACCATCCTCAGGGGTGTCCTGCTGCATAGCCCACTCTGCCTGCCAGACCCTCTCCACCACTGCATCTTTCCAGAGGGCATAGAGCACTGTCTGGTGTGCCATGCTGCCCTTGACCCTGGGGCCCAGCCAGGACATATTGCTCCTGCTGCTGGAGCACACCAAAATGCACCTCCAGCCCAGACTTCAGCTTCCGCACCAGGTCAAGTGCCTCATCAGCCAGCTTCTTGCCCGCAAGGCCACAATCCCGCCCCCGAGAATCTCATCCAGCCTCCTCTGGAGACTCCAGACCAGAGTGATCACCTGGCTGAGGGTGGTGGTGGAGCGGCTCACGGTCTCTGTCATGGCTTGGAACGGTCTCAGGACAAAGACCATTTGAGCCAGGAGCTCCCATTCTGCACCATTAAACCCTTCCAGTGCCCTGCAGTCTGTTTCCAGTTGAACCTGATGCAAAGCGGCTTTCTGCTCAAGAAGGCACTTGAGCATCAGGAAGGTGGAATTCCACTGTGTGGCCACATCCTGGACCAGCTGGTGCCCTGGGGAGCCTTGCTTCAGCCTGCTTCTCCTGAAGGAACTCGCTGCCCTTCAGGCTCCAGCAGAAGAACTCTGCCAGCTTCCTCCCCCGCTCAATCAGGGAGCTAACGGTGCCTTCCCCAATCCCCTTATCCCCCAAGCCCAGAGCATCCCTGACCACCAGGTGAAGGATGTGTGCAGCACAAGGGTTGCTGGTGAGACCCCTGCCCACGAACTGCCTTTAGTACATTTGCGGCATTGTCTGTCACCACACACCTCTTGGGGAAGGCCACGCCTGGCGTAACCAACTCCCTCACCATGGTGGCATGGGCTAACTATGTTCCTGGAGGTGTGGGGGCTGTCCATGACTTGTGCCTGAAGCAGGGCCCACCTATACCCTGCTTCGGGACCCCTCCTGCCACTCCCAAAAGCTGCCTCCGGGTCCTGCTACCAGTGCGCTGTTACTGCCAGGTACACGTGCTGGGTGTTCCTGCTGGACCACATGTCCGTGGTGAAGTGGACCATGGCCCCCCAGCCCCTGCCAGCTGCTCCCTCACCCGCTCCTTCAAAGCCCTGTAAAAGTCTGGCACCGCAGTCCAACTGAGGGTGGTGCAGGACGGAAGCTTAAACTGGGGGGCCAGGAACCCAATCAGCCACTGGAAGCCCTCGTCCTCTACAATTGAGAAGGGCTGGCTGCCCATCCAGTGCAATCATTTCAGCCAAAGGGTGCTTGGCTTTCTCTTGAAAGCCACGTTGCCCTGCTGCTGATGGCCTTGGTGGCTGTCCTCACCCCAGCTCCTCCATGGTGGACTGACACTGCTGGCGAGGCTCCTGCTGATGTTCTTCCCCCCTGCTCCTGTTGGTAGAGGCAGAAGTTGGTGCAGGACGCTTGCCCGCTGAAGGAGCTGGGAGACTGGCCATTGCAGTCAGGAACCTGCTGGCATCCACTTCACCTTCCTTCTCGCTTAGCAGCAGAACACTGTGGCATGACTTCAGGTGCATCGCCATTGCAGTTGTCCCAAGGTTGGCGAGCACCTGCCCACGCTTCACCAGCTTATTGCACAAAGTGCACTGCACCTCTCTGGGATCATTTGCCTGCACCAGCTTAAAATGTTCCCATACAGATTATCTCCGCCCCCCGCCCCCCCCCCGCCGTCTGGCCTGCCTTCTGACGCACTGCTGCCAGTGCTGCTGGGAGGGGCAGAACTTGGTGGCACTGGCAACACAGCTCTGGGAGGAGGGTCAGCCATTGCCTCAGCTCCAAACATCTCCTCTGCAGCACTAGTGTCTGCCTCTGACTGCGATCACGGTGATGTCCCATGAAAGGGAGTACTGGGACCCTGAGGCTAGACTGCCCATGCCCACCATGCTTCTGGCACTCTCCCTGTGCCCCTTTCTATAGCTGGTACTGCTGCTGCTACTCTTCCTGCTGCCATTTCCCGGGGATCAGGCCCTGCCTCTAGCAGCCGGGGTGGGATCCACACCAGCCCTGGACTGCTAGGGTTCACCTCCACAATGGGGGACATTGGTGGTCTTGGAGGAACATTGGAAGCAGCAGCACCTGCTCCTGCATAGACAGTCACAGCCTCATGTACTTCAGGCCTTCCAGTGCCCTGCATGGCAGTGGAGGGCACTGCCAGCAGGCGACGCTGAGCCACTGAAGCCTGTTGCCCTAAAGCAGGCCTGCAGAGTTTGGGGCGTGGTGATATTCTCTGGCTGCTGCTGCTTCCTGCTGCCACTCTGCGGGCATGGCCCCTACCACCTCTCCCATGTGCCCCAGTGCCTGTCTTACAGGCAGAAGACTGGCCTCTCCTACTTCCCTTCTCCATGTCTTCCAACTCAAACACACACAAAGATTTTATAATTTAAAAAAAAAAAAGTTTACTCACATTTTTTAACTAATATATCTATCTCTACACTAAATCTAACTGCTAATAAGTATTCTAAAACCTATGGAACTAAATGGAATATCCTAATAACTACAAAGGCCTTGTCCTACAAACTCACTATAAACCAGTCACTACACAGTATCTCTGTCTATCTCTATAACTAAGCTAACTACTATGTATATCTATCTAGTAACTATCTATCTAATATCTATCTATCTATAGGGGGAAACACAAAGAATACAGGGAGGGGTACAAAACTGAAATGAAAATCACTCTAATAATAATTCTACTCTAAATAAATCCAAAACTTAAAACAGGGGAAGGGAATCAGGGATGGAATAAGAAGGAGAGGGAAAGGATTCAATGGAGGAAGAAAGATTGAACACAGGGAGGGGTTAAAACAAAAAACACCTAAATATATCTAATATCTAAATAAATGATAATATGGAGGTAAATGGGTTGGATGGGTGAAATAGGAGGATGGCGGCAATGGACTGGGGAGGTGGAAGGTACAAAACCGCTGGGAGAGGGAGCTTTCTGAAAATGCCTGCTGTCAGGAACAGTGACTAGCTCAGAGGTGTTGGGAAGGGGGAAGGGCAATGAGTTTTGTCACTTGCTGTGCCCGCCTCACTGCAAGCCCCATTGGCTCTGTGCAGCCTAGCTCGTGGCCAATCGCAGCCTGCAAAGCCAGTGGTCTGAGGAGAAAAGGGATGGTGACTGGGAAGGCTGGCTGCTACTCCAAGCCTCCCCACCCCTGGTGCCTGGACGTCTGCTCCTCAGCTGACCGGGGGGGATCCTTCCTGGAAGGGGGGGTCCTTCCTGTGCCTGCCTGTATCAGGCACGTGCTCAGCAACTGGTAGTGGTCACATTTCTCCCGCCCGAACCACCCGAACTCGATCTGAACTGACCAAATTGCTCGGTTGTTTCGGAGTTCGGAATCAGGGTCGGTTGGGGTTTGGGTTCGGTCATCCAAACAGACCGAGTTCAGGCCGAACTCTGAAATTACAAACCGCGTTTGCACATCCCTAATTATCAAATTGGGATGATAAATGCCTATCGGTGAGAAATCTGGTAAGAAGGAGGTCAGGTGAGGTGACAAATCGGTTCAAATTTCAGGCAAATCAGATGGAAAAAAAGTTAGACATTTGAATTTGAGGCAGAATGACACTGCCCCTGCCCCCCTTGACATTTTTTGCTCATGGGGAATTAGTTCTGGGAGCAGTATTAAGAAATCTATCAGTGCTCAAAAATTCAATTGCGACCTGTATTTTTTTTCATGTTTTTATTTTGTGAAAATCCATTGTATAGCTTTGAAGTTCTGATGTTTTGAAGTGTCCCTTTTGGCAATAAGGGAGATTAAGGAAAAACAGCTTCCATGCTGTCTAACATTCTGTTGTGTTATACGTGAGATGAGCTTTTGTGCGGTCTATTGTCATATAGACATGAGTGTCATTTATTGGGGGCTATGACTGGGACAGAACTGGAGCTGAAAGGGACCCTCACTGGCTGGCTGCTCCGGTTGCCAAGCAAACTCCCACTCCCCAGCAGGTGAAAGTGACAAGGCACAAGGAATGCCAATTGGAAATGGTAGTGGCTACAGGAATAGCAATTGGAAGTAATGGAGCTTTAGGAATGTCAGTAGCCCTTAATTTATTTTTATTTTTTTTCAGTTTCTACACAGCCCTTCCCAATTGGCTCAGGGCAACTTAAAATAAATAAAAATACATATAAAACACAAACATCCAAACCCCCCAACCTTTCCACTCACACCCCTACACCCCATCACCACCCATACCCCAAACACACACCAAACCCCCCAGTCCCTATTTCCTGCCCACCAAATGCCCTAACAAATAGGAAAGGCTTACACCACCTTCGGAAGATCCCAGGCTCAGGATCAAACAAGCCTCTGGAGGAGGCTACTGCGCAGTAAACCAACAAAATGGCAGATGATTAACTGAAACAAAGTGAGTGAGGTGACAAAATCTGAAGTGACAAAGAAGTGGAGGGGTTAAAAAGCCAAGAAAGTGGGTGGGATTGATGAAGCCATGGAGAGGAAATGGAAAGCCGAGGAGGGGAGCTGAGAGGAATGACAGGTAGACCATTTGGGACATATGAATTTATGGAGGTTTGGGTGGAATCATGGATATAGAACAACAAGAAATGACTGGAATAATGGGTAGAAGACCACAGGAAGTGATTAGAATAGGGAGGGTATGGTGGAATGATTGGTAGGAGGTCTCCAGGAGCAGCGGAAATGATGGGAGGCTGGGTGGAATGATGGGTGCAAGGACCCAGTTCCCTCTTCGCCTTTCCATTTCCTCTCCCTGACTATTTCACTTTTCCCTCCCTCCTGGTGATGGGATAGAGTCAAGAGACACTGTATGTAGCTATGAGATAGAGGAATTTTACATGAGTTGGATAGAAATCCTATGGGTGCATAACTGAGGCCATTTTTACATGAGGCTTCTTAGTAGTGCATTTCTAAATTCCTGGAGAAAAACTTGCAGGGCCTCCCCACTACCAGAGGTGAACCACCCAGCTGCCATTGAAAACAGCAGGCATTGTGAACTAGCGCAGGCTTGGAGATGCGGAGTTGTAAAACCCACAGCTGGGTGGCTTGCTTCTAGTAGTGGGGAGAACCTCTACCCCCCCCCCGCCCTTCATGCGAGTTTGTTTCTCCAGGAATTTTTAAATGCACTATTAAGTAACCTTGTGTAAAAACAGCCTAAAAGAGCTCAGAGCTGCAAGGGGAACACTCCAGTAGGAAGGGATCTGCAAAACAATATACCCCCTCCAGTCCCTGCTCCCTGAAATTGATGAAGTTGCTTCCAGGTATAAAAAAAATGCTGCTGGTGAAACTGACAAATTTTGGGCAGAAAGGGAAACTTGCTGGCCAGTTTCTTATTTCAGTCAAACTTGGGTTGGTACTATGGGAGCAGGGGAAATTTATTTAGTGCATTTCACCAATAAAAAAAAAACATTTTGGTTTGAGAGGAGTGAAAGCTCTTACAAATTCACTTGTGCTCCAAAAAGCATGGAAATTGTAACTTAAGGCTCCTGCCTTTACTTCTTACATGGCATGCAAGTTAAGATGTCGTATGGTCTCACATTGTGCTCGCTTACAACTTAGGCTCCATGCACCCACACTTTGTCCTTGGTTTTTCTGCCCCAGTTCACTTCCTCTGCAGGTTGGGGGCAACACTGAAGCTGGAGAAACCAGGAGGTAAGGGGTTAGTTTACTGACCCCTGCTCCCCTGCTTTTCCTATATGCTTTCATTTGGGTTGGGAACAGGAAGAATGTGGACATAGGGGCCACTGGACGTTTGCATCCGGATTATAATTGGAGTTGGATTTAGTTAAATATTGGGATTAAAAACATTAGGGAGGCATGGCTAACCTTGCTGTTTCGTGTCTTGATGATATCCCTAGTCTGTAAAATTGAGGCTTTGCTGTGGTTGGGTAATACTTGAGCAGTACTCTTCCACAGAGATGTGGTGAGGTTGTACAGACATCACTGATATTAATATGTTTAAGAGCCTTGGAATAAGAGGACAGGGAAATGCAGATCAAGAAGGTTTACTACATTTTTCCAGATCTAGAGGGCTTGCTACATTGTAAAAACACATTATGGGTAAAACCAGATTGACTGTGGCCTGCTCTGGCCCAGTCCTCACCCTCACATCTGTGCAGGTGCCACCAGATGTTGGCCCAGGTTTACCCTTAGCTGTGTAGGTGGCTAGCCCAGACTCTGACCTCAGAACACCTCCAAGGTTGCAGCCCAGGCTAAGGCCCACCTGACTTGGCCAAAGCAGGCCACAGTGGGCTATCATGTCTGTTTGGGCCAGCAGGGATGGCCTGGTAAGGGACTGCCATGACCAGCCTCCATGGCTGACTGTCATTGCCTGCCATGGCTGCCCATCATGGTGGGGGGCAGGGGGCAGCATGGGGGCAGGTTCAGTCACATGTTCACATTTCTCCACACGCATGTTTGTTCTGGAACATGTCTGCCATGGCTTCCCGGCCTGCCCCAGGTTGCCACTGCACCACAGTCATGTTTTTACCTATGTTCTGAAAAACAACCATTGTTGGAGATATGTCCATTGTTGGCCTCAGGCCAAGAGGCTTCAGGGAACAGGGAGTGAAGGAGAAGTGGTGTAAGAGTTGCTGAAATATGTTTTGTCCACAGTTATCTTTCATGAATGACCACTTGCTTACCTTTCTGGAAAAGCAGATCTTCTGAATTGAGTGTTTGCTAAATTGTACAATGGTACACTAAAATGTGTGGCAAGAAAGGACATTCCAAAATAAACAGCTATACTGAGTCGAAGGGATGATTTTTGTAAGTACTGAACAAGGGACAGTATGGAATGAAGGAAAGTTAGCGCAGAAGCAGGGAAAACTGACTGTAAGCAGCAGAATTAACATTGGTTCTCCCACACACACAATACAGTATAGTACCCTATTGCATGACATAAGAGGGCAAATAAGAACAGGGGAATAATTCAGATGTGCAGTGAGCAGATGCACTTGAGCTGCTGCCTAAGAAAGGGAACAATAAATGGAGAAATTGTGGCCACAGTGAAGATGGAGATCAAGCACACAATACTGGGGGAGAGGGGAGCTTGCTGTCCCTAGCTTCAGTGTTGACCCCAACCTGCAGAGGAAGAGAATTGTGTCTGGATGACCATGGCAAAGCGCAGGTGCATGGAGCTAAAGTTGTAGATAAATTAGCACAACATGCGAGACTGTACATCTTTACTGCTTTCATGGCATGTAAGTTAAAGCGGGTGTGAGGGGTCTTAATTTGTAAGACCCCTAACTCCTCTCTTAAACTGAAGGTTTTTTTATAAGCTTCTTCATAAATCTGACTTCAGTATTTCGAAAGATAGAGCAAATAGGTTCTTTTATCAAGTTGTGATTTTGGTAGATAAGGGGTATGCAGCTAAAATAATATATTTTGATTTGGTCCACGTGATATTCTCCTAAGCAAGATGGAGAAATGTGGCCTAGAAGGAACTACTATAAGGTGAGCACAGAATTTTTTGAAAAATTGCACTCAAAGGGTGAAAACAGACTAACATTTCTTTTTCTTTTTTTTAAATTATTTTTATTCTTTTTCAAAGTTTAACAATAACCAATAACTCTTCTACTTATCTTAACATAGTCTCAATCTCTAAGGGACCTGAGTTACAGCTTCGGTCCCTATTTAAGTAACTTATCAATAACTTTCATATTTTATTTAAACATAGTGAAAATTGTCTCTCATGCAACTCAACCTCGGTTTGGAGCAATTCCCATATGTAGTTCCACACTGCATAAAATCCTTCCAAGTCCGAATGCAGTTCTGCTTGTATCCTCTCCATGGTAAGTGTCCACCAAAGTCTCTGTTTCCATTGTTTAATTAAAGGTTTTCTTGTGGATTTCCAGTTCTAACTATTGTATATATCGCTGCCAGTCTAATTTGTTGACATGCCATTTCCCTTTCCTTTCTGATTTGCAGATCTGTTTGAATTCCTATTAAAGCAAACTTTGGCGTAAATGGGATGTCCTGCTGTGCTATTTGTTTTAGGTAAGTCCAGACTTGTATCCAAAAGTCCTTTATGTGCGGGCATTCCCACCAGCAGTGCATCCATGTTCCGACTTCTTTACATCCTTGCCAGCACTGCTGTGGGTATTGCTCATTCATTTTCTGTAACCGTTGTGGCGTATAATACATTCTGTAAATTGTTTTTATTTGCGGTTCTAATACCGACAATGATCGTGAAGACTTATGCATTATTTGCCACATTATTTTTAAATCTTTTTTTTCTATTTTTTCCTGTAGGTCTTCTTCCCAGGTTGCCACATAGCCCGCATCAGGTAAGTTATATATTGTATATATTACTCTATATATCTTGGACAGCACATGCAGCTGAGAGGGATCTCTATATAGGATTTTTTCTAATTCATGTGGTGTTCGTATGTAATGTGTTTTGTCTTGTTTTAAAGTATATTTGTTTCTGATTTTTGCATATATCATAAAGTCAATCTTGTGGTCAATTTTTTGGTTTATGGTATCTAGAGTTAAAAACTCTTGTCCCACAAATAAATGTGTAGCCCATTTTAGTCCTTTTTTTCCCCATTGTTTTTTTAAAGTTGTGGGGATCCCCGCTATTTTTGTCCACTTGCCAAATATAGGTGTAAAAGGTGATTTATCAATTAAGAGATCTGCTTTTTTAAAGCATGCTTCCCAAATTTGTAACGTAGGGTCTACAAATGGATGTTCTCTTCCTCTTGGAGTCTGCAGCTGCTGTCCATCAGTTAATATACCCACAAACGTATTAATTCCATAGTATTCTTTTTCGATTGTTAACCAGTCTGGATGTATCTCATTTTGGTACCATATTTTTATTCCTCTAAGGGCCGAGGCCCAATGGTACATTTTTATATCTGGCATATTTTGGCCCCCTTTATCCTTTCTTGTGTATAGTATTGATCTCCTGACTCGTGGTTTTTTTCTTTGCCATATTATTCTTGCAATGTTCTTGTTTATTGTATCATAATATTCTTTAGGGATTCTAATTGGTAGAGCAAATGATGTATAAAGTAATTTTGGTAGTAGGGCCATTTTTACTAAGTTTATTCTACCTATCCATGATAGTTGTAATTTTTTCCACTCCTCCTCTTTCCTTTTAACTTCTTCTAATAGAGGGGCAAAGTTTAATTTATATAGGTCTTTGCATTTTTTGGGGATGTTTATTCCCAGATATTTGATGTAGTTGTCTTGTATCTTAAAAGGTGTTGCTTTCTCTTTTTCAATTGCATTTAGTTTTTCTTCATGGAAGAGTAACATTTGGGATTTATCTATATTCACTCTATACCCTGACACACCACCAAATTGCGTAATAGTCTCTATTAATTTTGGAATGGATGTAGGGAGATCTGTTAGACTGAGCATCATGTCATCTGCATACATTGCAACTTTGAATTCCTTTTGCTGAATCTGTATTCCTTTAATCTGTTGCTGTGATCTTATAGCAATGGCAAGAGGTTCAATGGCTATATTAAATAAAAGTGGTGATAGGGGACATCCCTGCCGAGTACCTCTAGTCAATTTGAACTCAGGTGTTGTTTTTCCATCTAAAATTAATTTGGCTTTGGGTTTCTTGTATATTATCTTAACCCACTTAAGGAAGTTTCCTTCCATGCCCATTCTTTTCATCGTTTCTAACAAAAAATTGTGTTCCACAAAATCAAAGGCCTTCTCCGCATCTAACGAAATAATGGCCGCTGGTGTGTTGTTTGACTTTATATATGTTATGAGGTCAATAACTTTCCTTATGTTGTCAATGCCAAGTCTGCCTGGCATAAAGCCTGTTTGATCTTTTTCTATTACTTCGGGTATGATTAACTTTAGTCTTTCTGCCAAGATTTTTGTGAATATTTTTGCGTCTGTGTTAATCAATGAGATTGGTCTGTACCCACCGCATAGTTCCTTATTTTTTCCTTCTTTTGGGCACAGCATAATATTGGCCTCGTAGAATGTGTCTGGCATTGTTTGTTGTCTAATTGTTTCGTTATATACTCTTTTTAATATTGGGGTTAAGCTTTTTGCAAATGTTTTGTAAAATTCGCACGGGTATCCATCTGGTCCAGCGGCTTTATTGTGGGGTAGGTTTTTAATGGCATCATTGATTTCTTTTTCTTCTATATCTCTGTTTAAGAACTCTTTTTGGGCCTGGTTAATTTTAGGTATCTTGATCTTGTCTAGGAATTCGTTTATATTCTTTTGTGGGGGCTCTGTGGTTTTATATATTTTATTATAAAACTCAAGAAAACATTGCTCTTTCTCTTTACCTTTAAGCATTTCTGCTTCTGGATTCTGTCTTATATATGGAATGTCTAACTTTTGTCTCTTTTTTTTAATCATCCATGCCAGGACCCTGTCAGCTTTGTTTGCTTTTTCAAAGTAGTATGCTTTGGCATATCTAAGTTTATTAATTGTAGCTTCTGTCTCTAGTAAATTTATCTGTGTTTTCATCTCAGTTATTTTTTCTGCATTTATTGCAGGTTGTTTTGCTAATTGTTTTATCTGCAGGTAAAGGTGATTAATTTGTGTTCCTTTTTCCTTTCTTAGGAGTGCGCCCAGTGAAATAAACTGTCCCCTCAGGACTGCTTTTGCTGCATCCCATATAGTCATTATAGACATCCCTGGCTGGTCATTATTCTGCATATATTCCTGTATGCCTTCTTGTATTTTTTCCTGAATCCATTTGTTATTTAAATAAAAAAAATTGAGTTTCCAATTCTGTGTGGTTTCTTTTTTGTTGAGTTTTGTATTTATTTCTACAACTATTGCGTTATGATCTGATAGGGGTATAAGCTGTATATATGCTCTCTCACAAATGGGCAATAGTTCTTGATTAACTAGTATGTGATCTATCTTTGATGATGTTTTATGGGGATTTGAATAAAACGTGAACCCCTGCTCTTGTGGATGGAATACTCGCCAAATTTCTCTCCATTGGTTATCTTCAATTACTTTTTTTATTTTCTCTTGTTGCTTATTCAGGGGTGCTTTAGTAGACAGATCCATAGAAGTTAATGGGGAATTAAAATCTCCACATATGATGGCTCTTCCTTCTATTTTTTCTGTAATCTCTGGAATCAGTTTTGTTAGGAATGCTCTGGTGTTATTATTGGGAGCATACACTGATGCCATAGTATAATTGTCCTGTCCTATCAGACCTTTGATTATCAGTACTCGGCCTTGATCGTCTTTATTTATTTCTTTAATTTGCATATTCAAGGATTTAGATATGCCTATTAAGACTCCTGCCTTTTTTTCCCCTCCATTTGCAAAGTATATTTTATATTCTTTATTACTAAATCTATAATTGTCTTGTATAATCAAATGCGTTTCTTGTATCATAAATATGTGTGGCTGTGTTTTTTTTATGAGTTGCCATACCCTTTTACGTTTTATTGGGTTGTTAAGCCCACAAACGTTAAAAGAAATTACTTTAAGCTTATCCATTTGCATAGTATTTGTTTTCTTTTCTTTTCTGCTTTACCTTCTCAATTCCTCTATAATATATCCAGTGTGGATTTTTCCCTTTTCTTTCAGTTCTGTTTAGTTTCACTCTATTCTTTTTTTCATTTCTGTTCACTATGTTTTTGTTGGTCTTATAGTTATTGTCTATTCTATTCCCCTTATTTCCCTCCCCCCTCCCTCCATATCCTTTTTCTAACACCATCTCTCTGTCCCCTTTATTCCCCCCTCTAAATAAACAAAAAATAAACAGTTCCCCCCTTCAATTTCAAACTTTAAACAATCCCTCTAACAGCTTCTTCTCCAAAGGTCCCCTTAAACTGGAGTAACGTGTGATGTAGGCTCCCCACTCCCTCCCAACCCTATTTTAACATTTTCCTCATTTTATACCTCTCTTCTTATATATTTACATAGTCACCAAATATTAATTAGTCCAGTATCTTGCTTCTCAATTATTTTCTTTAAGGTTTTTTTCTATGAATCTCTGCAAGTCTTCTTGTTCTGTGAAGTATCTTCTTCTATCTTTGTAGATAAATGAGAACTTTGCTGGGAAAAACACTTGTGCTTTAATTCCCTTTTTATGGAAGATGTCTAGATATTTTCTCCAAGCTTTCCTTTTCTGTACTGTCTCAAAGGCTAGATCTGGGAAGATTGTTATCTTTTGTCCCTGGAAGTTCAAATGTTTAGTGTTTCTGGCTGCTCTCAATATGTTTTCTTTAGCTTGAAATCTAAGAAATTTTACAATCAGTGCTCTTGGGGGATCCTGGTCTTTAGGTTTGGGGCGAAGGGACCTGTGTGCTCTTTCTAGCTCCAGCTGGTGTAATTCCTGTTTTTCAGGAAATATTTCTTGCATAACTCGCTGCACTAGGTCACCCACTCCCACTGCTTCTGATCCTTCAGGTACCCCCATGATTCTTAAGTTGTTTCTCCTGGAGCGATTTTCCAAATCCTCCAATTTCTCATGTAAAATTTTTACTTCAGCTTCTGTGCGAGTTACTCTTTCTTCATGGTTGTTCTCCCTGTCCTCATGTTCGCTTACTCTGGTTTCCATCTCCTCTATTCTCTTTGTTATACCTTCCATCTGCGATTTTAGCTCCCCCAGGCCAGCCTTGATTGCTGTTATCCCCTCTTTGTTTATCCCTAAGTCTTCTTTGATTGATTTAAATAGTTCTATTACTTGCTGTGTTGTGACCGGGTCCCCGGTATTGTCTTGCATATCTGATGCCATTTTGTTAATGAGGGCCTCTCCCCTTCGCGTGCTTCACTGCGGGAGCCTGGATTTTTCAATTATGCTTTCTGGTTCATTTTTTTTGTTCTGGTTCATTCCCTTTTCTTTTGTGACTATTTTTTTCTTACTTTTGTTGAGGCATTTACTGTTTTTTTCCTTCTTCTTACTTCGGATCGGGAGGGAGCTCAGCCACGCATGTCTGCTCACTCGCGCATGCCCAGATGATCCCCAGACTAACATTTCTTCTGCATGTTGCAGGGCTCTATTGGTTCCCTATGCAGCCCTGCAACATGCATAAGAAATGTTAAAGTGGAGTTAGCATTATGTCTGTTTTCATCCATCAAGTAATAACTAATGGATCAACTTCAAATTGGGAAGAGGTGTGAAGTGAGGGTTCTGCAAGGATTGATCCTGGGGCCAGTACTGTTCAATATCTTCCTCAATTAGATGAAAGTTTGATAAGTCTGCACCTTCTAATGAATAAGACCAAATTGCTCAATACTTACTTTGCTTCAACCTTTGCAAAAAAGGTAAGCTATGACCAGATTACCACAACTGACATGAATAAGGAGGGAAAGGGGATGCAGGTCAGGATAACTAAAGAGTATGTCAAAACACCTGGCTAACAAATTTAAATTGACAGGACCTGATGAACTACATCCTAGGTTCCTGAAGGAATTGGCTGAAGAAAGCCCAGAATTTCAGATAACCAACTTGGGCTGCCTTAACAGATGCATCATACCAAAGTCACAGGAAAATAATGGTGTCGCTTTACCTGGCATTTGAGTTTTGGCACCACACTGCAAGAAGAAACTCAGCAAATGGGAGAGGATCAGAGGAGGTAATAAAGTGGCAAAGAAGCTAGAAGGCAGGTCATATGGAGGGAAATCTGAAGGAACCTGATATGTTTGGTCTAGAAAAAAGATGACTTGGGGACAAGATAGAAAATTTTAAATATATTAAAGGTTGCCACAAAAAAGACGGGGAAAGCAGTTCTCCACTGCCACTGGAAATAGAACACAAAGTAAATTGCTGTAATGTAGGTTTTGATTAAATATCAGGGAAAACCTCCTAACTGTAAGTGCACTTGAGTACTGGAATACGTTGCCCAGGCAGGCTGTGGTATCGCTTCCTTGGATGTTTTCAAAAACAGGCTGGATAAGCATCTTTTTGTAATGCTGTAGGTAGAGAGCATCTAGCCTTGGGCTAGGGGGTTGGACTAGATGGTTCTTGTTGACCCTTCCAGTGCTATTAGTACAGGATTCTTTGTGTTATAGCATGTGACTGGCACTAGAAAACGTCAACATTATCCTGAAATTGCTACTTACATTTCCATTCTTTGGCAGGATAGTCAGTTCCATGTACCCATGAGGAATATACATCTGACTGTAATTGAAACGTGTTTGCCTCATGAACTGCTTTCTCACTGTAGAAAAGGCTCCATCACAACCCACAATGAGGTCACAAGTAATTTCCTTTGATGTCTGGTCTGATCTGAAAAGTTGGAGAAATCATTTAATAAATCAAACTGATTTATCATGGGTCGAATGGGGTTTTGGATTAGGCAATTGTTCAAGCCTTTTGTAGTATCCCAGTGTCTTTGAAATAGACTTTTGTAAGTTCTAGTGTGTGAAAAATCAGTTAATAAATTTTGTGGAGAGTTTGGAAGAAGTCTAGCAACTCCAAAAGTGACTCATCATCTGACTACACTCACTTGGTGAATGGGTGAAACTCTCAAATTGCTGAAGCAGTCATCTGTAGTGAAACTGAATTACAATTGTAGAGGAATTGTGCATCACCCAACCTTAGGATGTCTTTATGACTGACAATGTATTACAGTAACTCCTGTTGGGGAACTGTATTCACTGCATTTTCCCCATTGCTGTCCCTTAACTACTGTTAACTGTGAAAAGGTCAGTCATGTTATCAGGCTACTTTTGCAGTTCCCGAAATCCCAATAAAGGTGTGCCAGCTGTAATAAATTCAAAGAACTGCAACCAAAATGTAACAATTTTGGGGGAAGCAAATTAATCTATAAAACAATAGGCAAGAGTTCTGTGCTTCACCCAAGAGTGCTGCAAAATATCCATATTACCATATTATGTAACTTACCAAGATCAACTTCTGCACCAAAGGACTGGAGGATGATGAAAACAGCTTTTAATAGAATAAAAATACCTACAAGGTTAAAACTTGGGGTAATGAACCAGGCTAGTGCCAATAGTAGACTAACTTAATTATTTAGGTTTTGGTTAAATGATGTTGTTGTACAAGGTAAAATATTTTGGGTTAATTGTATGTCTCCTCATGTCAGTCTTTTCCCTGTTGTCAGGGCAAGACCCTGACAAGGGGGTAATCTGTAACCTTTGCCCCAGTTAACCAAAGAATTCTGTCATGACAAATGTTCCTTCCTGTTGTATCCTTTAACGGTAAAATTGAAATCTAGTTCCTTTTTAAGTTAGCAAAGAATAGTTTCATACAGTAAGTTTGATAAGACTCCAACACCAGTGGCGGCTGGTGGGTTTTGAAGTTGGTGGGGCAGTAAGGCTGGCCGGGCTGCCGGCGGAACCTTATGACTGGCAGAGCTCTAGGGTGGGGCTTGTCCATTGTAGGTGGAGCCTCCAAAAATCCAGCAACTATGAGTTATCAGCATTAATATCTGGTGAACAGAACATTAGTTAACACTGGGAACTCCTTGCTGCTGAGTAAAACCCTGCCACTTGGAGACAGAGAGAACCCTTCTACTAGCATCTCATCCATTCAGTGGATGGGACTCCAGTAGGACGACTCTCTCTCCAACAGTGGTAGTGCCATAGCAGGAGTAAAAAACCTGATCACATATTTAACACATACAAAACCTCAGGGCCACAACTTCTCACTGGCCTTCCCTGGTCTCACCTTTCTCCCCTCATCTCTGTCCAAAACTCTGCTGCCAGGGTCATCTACCTCAACAGTCGCTTCAACCATGTGCAGCCCCTCCTCTCTTCGCTTCACTGGCTTCCCCTTCCTGAATGAATCCTGCACAAGCTCCTAGTCTTCACCTATAAAGCTCTTCACAACCTTGCTCCCCCCTACCTCTCTGCACTTATCGCCCTCCATACTCCAGCCCGTGCACTTCGCTCCTCCTCTGTCCCTTCTCTCACCCTTCCACGCCTTCCCTGCTCCCCTAAGCGCCTTCGTCCCTTCTCACTTGCTGCCCCCCATGCCTGGAACTCCCTCCCTGTCCACATCCGCCTTGCCCCCTCCCTTCATACCTTCAAATCTCTCCTTAAAACTCACCTCTTTCGCTCTGCTCTGTCTGACTCTTTATCCTGCTGAGCCACTATTCCTATACCTACGATCGGTTTACCCTTATCCTTGCAACATGGACCTGCCTGCTGTCATTCTCATCGTAACCAAGCCAAGTACGTGCACTTGAGACCTCGCATCTTCATGAATGTTAGACCCCTTGTCTCTCCCTCTGTTCCCCTTCCTAAGTCTCTCCCCCAGCTCCTATCTCTCAGATTGTAAGCCCTAGGCAGGGACCGTGTGTATTTTATTACTTTGTAAAGTTCCAGATACACTGCTGGCGCTATATAAATGTTTGTTAATAATAATAATAATAATAAAAATAGCTGCAGCATGCAGTTCTGAGTAAAGTAGAATGGCAGATTACACATTGCTATTGCACTGTACAGGAATCCCTCCTCCCCCCCCAAGAAGAAACCTGGGAAAAAGCTGCATTAAAAAAAAAAGAGACAGAAACCTGATTTTTCAACCCCTCTTCCTCGCCACCCCCAAGAGACTGGGAATAGAAGCTTTTTTTGGCATAGGACATAGCAAGATGGCACATTGGTTGGCACAGATGACCACAATGGTGCAAGCAAGGCAACAAAATACACAGCAGTATAACAAAGAATTAAAATAAACAACACAGGCCAGCTGGAAATACCATCAAAGACCTTGCCCCCCTTCCAACAGTGTACCTTCTTAGTTAAAATAGTAACAACAATAGTAATAGTTCACCTCCTCCATCTGCCAGGTTTAAAAGGAGACAGACAACCTTAAACCTCACTTACAAGCCATTTTAGAAGATCCACAGAACAGACACAAAGCTTTCCCCCTATCTGCATAGGTTAAAATGTCCGTTTCAGCAAAGCTGCAGACTCAAAGCATTCCCACAAGTCTGCCCAGGTTCAAATCCCCCAAAGGCATTCAGAGACCCCCAAAGACAGCAGCAAAACAAACACTCCACATCATCAAGTGAACAAAACCCACATTCGAACTGGTCTTGAGCCAGCCAACTTTATTCCCAGGGCCCTATGCACAGATATATAAAAACCACACATAAACCAGAAACCAACCTACAATGAGGCACCTTAATTTAGGCAGGTTATATTCACAGGTTAAAATGTCAGTTTCAGCAAAGCTGCAGACTTCCCCGCTGTGCCCCACTTCTCCACCGTGTCCCCAAATGGCCCCCAATTCCCCCTGGCAAAAAACCCTACCTGATCGCAGACCGGTCCAGACCGGGGAACGCAGTAATGGCTGCCGCTGGGGCCCAATCAGTGAGTCAGTGAGATCTGAATGAGGCCCTGCCCACCCACAAATTTCCCACCTTGCGCAGCCACAGCCTGAGAGGGGCAAGTTCAAAGGCACCCCTCCAGGCAATTAAAATGGCTGGGCAATGGGTTCCATTAGAATCCATTACCCAGGCTGGCCATGCCCTCCAAAAATTGCATTGTCTTAGGTCAGTCGGCAGTGCTGAACCACCAGAAGCCACGGCTGTGCACTACTCCCAGCCATGGGGAAAGCTAATCTCTCTCCCCAGCCTTGCGCTCATGCGCAGAAGAGATGCAGGGACTCTTCTGAGCATACCAGCGCTGTCAGCTTCTGTCCATCCTGCTGCGGGTCAGTGTGAGCTGCGTGGTGCACAGGACCTTTTAAAAAATGATCCTCGCAGAGTCAAGGATCATGTGCGCTGCGCGGCTCGCATTGTGGTGCTGAACTGGTGCTGGTGCGCTGGGAGTTTGTGGGGCACCGCCCCCAGCACCAATCCGAGGGGCCGCCCCTGTCCAACACCAGGATATTTTCTATGTTCTGTAAACATCTTTTCTTTACAATTAATTGTTGGTAATACAATGTTTTGACATTAGTGATTTATGTCCAGTGTTGGGTGTATAAACAACATGAAATCCTATATAAGAACATGCTCAATTTATGTTCAAGGCTCAAGATTAGAGGTGTGCACCAGAGGCCCATGTTTTCATTTTCATTTTTTGGTTTTCATTATTTAAATCTGTCATTTTAGTTTTCATAAATATCAAATTGTCATTTTCATAAATATCAAATTGTTGTTTTCGTTTTTGCTTTCGTTTTCCATTGGTTTCAATGGAAAACACATTTTCGGCTGTAACATTTTTGTTTTTCACTATATTTGGCTGATACTTGGATTACTTATACCTCCAATGGAAGTCATTATGTGTACCAAATTCCAAAAATATTGGAAAAAGGAATCCAGCAGCTGAATGATTTTCCTTTGCACAAATCGTCATATACATTCTTAGGTGTAACTTCTTTGCCTGAGGTTTAATATAGAGGAAATTGGCAAGTTTATACCCCTTCCTATATTTACTATCTCTGCCAACTTTCAGAAGGATAAAGGGTCCTGGAGGTATAAGCAATTAACTTATAAATGTATGTCTGACTGTAATATGTCTGTAGTCCAAAAAGTATGTCTGACTGTAACGTGGCTGTAGTCCAAAAAGAGCACATGGAATTTGGCAGGGCTGTATATCACACTTTCATGATCATCTCTGCCAAATATCAGAAAGATGGGATAAAGGGTCCCAATTTTATATGCCTGCACAGCATATGCATAGAAGGAGCCTATGCCAGAGATTCCCTTATGTGTCACTGTGGTATAAGATCGGTTTGTGATGCAAATTGGCCAGCAGAAAGGTAAGCCAAATATCCTCATTCTGTGCTGTGACCATCCCAACATCTCTCCCCCACATGTTACTGGAAAGTCAGAAACATCTGTTTAGGAAAGAGTCAATAGAGATTCTCTTATGTCCTCTGTCACAGTGCTGCAGGATGTGATTGTGATGATAATTGGAAAGCCTGGATGTGTAAACTATGTCTCCTGATTTCTGGGATGCTATCCCCAAAGTCCCAGCTATGTCCCTCCTATGCCTGCCTGAGGGCCGCCCCCTATGCCCACCTCGAAGCCACCACCCATTGGGTCTGTAAATCTAGAAGCATGCAGTAATTGGCCAGTGAATGTGTCTGTCAGTCTTTTGGGTTGCTCCGCACCCTCCCTCCTACAGCCTCCCTTCCCCTGCCATGCCCCCTGACTGGCACTGCATGTGCTTTTATTTATCTGAATAATGGTCTTCAAGGGGACAACCTAAATTGCTTGTATGGAGCTTCTCTTAAAATCACAACATTCAATTGCTTCTAAAATCCATTCCCTTTATCAAATCATTTCAAATAGTGGTACACAATGCCCTCCATTGGGGGTACAAGCACCCCAAATATCATTACAATTGAATAAAACAAAAATGTTATAGCTGGAAATACATTTTTCAGTGTTTCCCCTTAATTTCAAAAACAAAATGTAATTTTCGTTTCTATTTTCATTAACATTTTTTGTCGTTTTTGTTAATGCAATAACGATAATGAAAATGACAATTTTCATTATCATTATTGTAATAACAAAAATGACATGCACACCCCTACTCCAGATGTCTTTGTTTAACTGGAAGCCATCTTGCAGGACTGTATGTGTGTCTTTGAATCTTAAGTTATGTTTCGCTTCTCTCTCCTCCCTCCTTTATTTTGTAACTAACAAGTTTGTCTCCTTGTGTAACTGAATTACTATTTCGGAGTAAAGCTTAGAAAATCATTGTTGACTTCCATTCCTTTTTTTGGGGTAGAAGGGAAGATATAAGCAGTCCCAATCGGGAACAAGATTTCTCATAGTTTACACTCTCCTCTGCTAATGGCCACCTGATTTAAGTTCAGCAAGTCCCTGGCAGCCCTATTCTCTGCTGCCATTGGCTAGGCGCAAGATTACTATCGACTGCATTCCTCCATAGGAACTCAGTATGAGAGACTCCAGCCCCTCCTGTAACCCCACCCCTAAAATGAACAGAGCATGTGCCATTTAAGTCAGACAGTGTTTTGCCCCAGACACCCTCAGTGAAGCTCACTCCTTTCTCAAGGCTGAGGCAGAACCACTGCTGTTTGTTCCTAGCCCCTCCCTTACAGCTTCCTGTGATGTACTGTAGCAGAAAGATAAATCCACTTACATAAATCTTTAGACTAGTTCCTTAGGCAGTTTCCTAATTTGAATCAGCTGTTCTATGTTGATTACTATGTTCTTCCTGGAATGCTGAGGTAATACAGATTGCACTTGTGACAGAGTCACCTGTGTATGTCTGTCTCTAAGGTGGAGTTGCTTATAACCAGCAATATATTACACTTCGCTAAAGCAGCCATGGATTTAGTGGGGCAGACCCCAGTTGTCTGTATGGAGGAGCCTCCCCTAGATTGGCAGCTATGTTTTCTGTCTTTCTGCAAGGGGGGCTGGTTTCCATGGGTAGCAGAGAAAATAGACTCAGGAGTGAGAAAAGCAGAGCCCACGCAGTAGCATTTCCAAGAGACCCTCTACTGTGCTTCATCCTCCCCCATCATAACCCTAATTTTAGTGTTGCCATGTGGGAACAGTAGGGGGCAATAAGCTGTCTCCTGCTGTGTCCAGTCCCATTGTTTGCTAGTCAGTGTTACGTGGGGAGCATCAAACTGCCCCCTGCCATCCCCTTGCTGTCCCCAGACCAGTGTTTCCCCCCAGCCTGCAGAGGAAAAGAACTGAGGCTCAAAGACCAAGACACAGTGTGGGTGCATGGAACCTAAGCTATAAGCAAGTACAATATGTGAGACTGTACAATGTCTTTACTGATTATGTGGCACATGAGTAAAGCCAGAGACCTTAGCTTGCAATTCCCATGCTTTTTGGTATTTTAAAAATTTGTTGATGTTTGCTTAACTCCCCTCCTCCCCACTTAAACAAAAGGTTTTGGGTCTAAGAATTTTCCTGGTTTTTGAAATGGGAATACACTAAATTCCCCTTCCTGCCACAGTACCAACCTGGCCCGTTGTTTGAGCAGTAGTATGCAGGGACCCATGAAAACTAATACTAACCATCAAGTATTTTTAAAATTTATGTTTAATGTTATTTTCTTTGGTTCCTAATTTCATATAACTTAATCACCTACAATGGGAACTGATCCTACCATCCCATGCATTAGACAGTACATTGTTCTACAGGGCTAGGGCTATAGCTCATTTATTGGTCAAAGTGGGTAAAAAGGAGATATTGGTCTACAGTATCACAGTATCTAGGCTGTACCCCAATATGATGTAAAAGACCATAAATAAGATTATATAGAGACGAGAGCAGAAACAAGTACCCGCAAAAACAGGTATACCCATCAAATCTACAGCATTCTAATTTACTTAAGCTTTTTACATGATTCAAGTTCCCAATATCCCAGAATCCAGTCCTGATATTTTTACTTGTGGTCTCAATTTCTTCAATTGTCCATCCTAACTGACTGCTGAGTAACTAGAAAACTGAAAATTGGTATTGGAAACTACTGATTTTTGGAGGGTATCCAGGTACCCAATCAGTAAAAGTAACCACCACAGAACAAGAAAATGCAGGTATTGCATGCAGGTATTGCATTTCAGCTCTAATAGAGACTTTAATATGGCAATGTGCTTAAGGAGGTGTGAAGCTGTGGGCAGCCCCCAAAATGTATTTGTTTTAAATATCATTTGATGTTTGTTACTTGATTCAATTCCTAATTGCATATCATGCAAATTGAAAATCATGTATAGTGGGATTTGTTCCCAATACCTCATGCATCACAGCGTATTTCACTAGGCAACAGCCCAGGAGGTGGTATTCTATTACAGAGAGCCTAGACAAATTTACATTCTTCATCTTGAAAATGGCATACATATGTTCTTGAAATAGCTATTTTTTTAGATAGTTTTTTTAGCATTGGCCTAGAGGGCTGTGTTGTTGCTCCACAGACTGGAGTCAGAGATTTTGTTTTCACGTTTCTCTGTGTGGGGCATATGGCATGCATGAAGACTGCAAGATTTGACCAAATCACTTAACAATTAAAATGCATAAACAGAGAGCATTAACTTCAGAGCAGGGAATTTTGTCTTGTAGCCTGGAGCTGCCTGTTTAGAGTTAGAGCATGGAGGGGATGCCTGGACAGCTAAAGAGTGGGAAGTATTGGCTTGCAGCCTGGGCCTGCCCAGATAGTTTCAGAGCGGGTACTTGTGTCTTGCAGCTACAATGGAGAAGGAGCTGCCACCCCTCTGCTGTCCCCAATCTTCGAGATTCAATCCATCTCCTATATAGTAATTATCAGGCCTAACCTTCACATCCCAAACTTATACTCTCCTTCCCACTATGTTTGGATGCAACACTAAAACTGGCAGCTTCTCACATTTTACTTTATTTCATTTATTTTAAAATATATATACTGTCCTTCCCACAAGGGCTCAGGGCAGCTTACAATAATAAAATAATAAAAATCCGTACAATAAAACACCCTCCCTCCCCTCAAAATTTCCACCCTCCCAACAACTGTACCCAATAACACAACCAACCCTCATCCCTACCCACTAAATGCTCTTCCAAATAGAAAGGTTTTGCATCGCCTCTGGAAGATGCTCAGGCTTGAGCTCAAGTGAACCTCCTGGGGAAGGGTATTCCCTAAAACTGGGGCAGCAACTGAGAACATCATCCTCAGCACCCTGTCCTATGGACAAGGGTAACAGATATCATCTGCAAGAGGGTGTCCCTGGATGCCCGTAGGGGCCACAATGGAACATGGTAGGACAGGAAGTTTCTTAGATATATAGGCCACAGACCATGTTTAAAGGTCAAAACTAGCACCTTGAATTGTGCCCAGACCACTATAGGCAGCTAGTGCAGACTTCAAAGCACAGGTATAATGTGCTCTTGGTGACTCATCCCTGAAAGAATCCGATTCATTCTTCATCAGAAAGCTGCAGCCTCCAAAACGGTCATCAAGAGCAGTCCCACATAGAGCACATTCCAGTAATCTAGCTTCAGGTTGATGAAAGCATGGATGATAGCGGCCAGATCCAAGTCTGAAAGAAAAGGCCGCAGCCTTCTCACCAGATGGAGATGGTGAAAAGCGCTTCTGGCCACCACTGCAACCTGACAATCCATTGTCGAGGAATAGGGTCCCTTATAAAAATTCCCCCACACAGGCATAGTGAGGGGTCCAGAAGTACACCCAAGGCTTCAGAGGGGGTTGGACCCCATCAATGACAGGTGAACCAACCCCCTTCATGTCATAGGCCCAGCAGCCTCAGATACACACTGAACAACAAGGGAGACAGAATAGAACCCTGCAGGACCTCACAGGGGAGGTCCCAAGGGGATGATGAGCAATGACCCATCACCACCCACTGAGATCAGGAAAGAATGGAACCACTCAACTGTGGTCCTGCGCACCCCTGCCAGGTCCTGCAGTCATGTCAGTCATACCTCATGATCAACTGTATCAAAAGCTGCTGAAAGAGCTAACAAAATCAACAAGGTAGAATTCCTTTTGTCCATCTCAAGGCACAGATCAGTGACCAAAGTCACAAGTGTGGTCTCCATGCAGTACCCATGACGAAAACCTGACTGAAATGGGTCCAGGAATACGGTAGCACAGAGATGAGCCTGGAGCTGACAAACAACCACCTGTTCAAAATCTTCCCTAAAAAGGGAAGACTAGTGACAGGCCAATAGCTGGCTGGGGAGTCAGCATAACAGAACATTCAACAGACCATTTGTGAGAGCGGGGAAGCCACTTTTCTCACTTTCGCTCGTTTCCCACAGAGGTGCTTTACCCCATCCAAAATTAAAAACTGCAAATCTGAATTATGAAAACTAAACACAGGAACAGAGAATGACCCCAACTTGCTCTCGGAACACCTTTAAACAGATTCGAGTTCCTTAATACAGCTCCTTGCACTATCTAACCAGACACACACAAGTCGCAAAAGGGAAAACTTCTGCTTTTACTTCCAAAATTCAAACACTTATAACTCGCTCATTAACAGATTTTCTTGAAATCTGGACACATTCCACGCCTCACCCAAACAACCCTTCCTACAAAATGTCACACCAGTAAGATTTCACACCTTCTGGTTTTATAATGATTAGTATTTTCATGATTAGAACGGTGCATTGCAGAAAATAGAGCCGTTCTCATTTCTCTATAATTACTTTCACAAGCAAATGTGAGCCTGTCTTATTGGTGGTAAAGTTTTTGATTATAAAGGTTACTGTCATTTTAATCTCTTCATTAATACTGCTGTTTTCTGGTTACAAATCTACTGATTCCTAGTGTCTCTCCAAAAGTAAACCAGTTTTGAACCAGACTTTCCCAATTGTTTAGATTAATTATTTAAGAGACTATTCTGGAAGCGGTGTATGCAATAGATTACCCCAGAAAGGTCAATAGCCCAGATTCCACATTGCAGTACTGTAGCTTGTGTCCAAAGTACACCTTACTGTTGGAGTATTTCTCAGCAGCTGTAAAAAAAAAAAAAAAAAGTTAAAATGTAATGGATTTTCAGTAACACATGCAATACATGTCAGAGGTTAACTAGAAAACGTAACTTTATTTTGAAGAACACATTCTCCTCCTCACCCCCGTTGGAGCATGAAAAAGGGTTTGGTATAGTTGTGTTTAACAAATCTTTAGAAAATATTTTAAAATAGCAATAAATACTGGCAAATTATCATGATTCACTTGGATAGCTCAATTAATGCCATCCTTATTTTTTGGGCTACATCAGAGGCAAAAATCTGTGCTTCCTTCTGCCACATGAAAGCCAATTAAAATCAAAGGGAAAATGTGCACTTGTATCTGAAGGTAGAATTTAACTTTCCAGCGGTCTATCTGCTCTAATGTGCAGTATGTGCACACTCTTTACTCTGATATATTTTTCCTCTTTAGTAATTTGATTTGACAACTTCACATTATGTTCCAGACTCAAAGTCCCCTTGCCCCCACCTTTAAAAAAATAATTGTTCATTGCATAAGAGTTATTGTATACATTCAGTACATGCATATTGACTTGGTTTACTGAGGGACTGCGGTGTATGAAACAGTAGGGATGTGCGAACGTGGTTCAGAAGTTTGGAGTTTGGACTGAACTCGGTCTGTTCGGACGACCGAACTGAACTCCCGAACCAAACCCGAACCAAACTACAAACCAACCGAACAGTTCATTCATGTTCGGCCACGTTCGGTTGTGTTCAGGCAGGAAAAACGTGACTGAAGGCCCAGGGAAAGGGGAGGCAGCTGTGGAGCAGGCTTCCTGGTACCGGGGGTGTGGAGAGGCTTGGGGTAACAGCCAGCCTACCCAATCACCTTTCCTTTTCAACTGAACACTAGCTTCACAGTCTGCGATTGGCCAGGGGCTAGGCTACAGAGAGCCAATCGGGCCTTGCGGTAAGACGGGAGCAGCAAGTAAAACTCTTTGACCTGCCCCCCTTCCAACACCTTCTGAGCTAGCCACTGATCCTGTCATCAGGTGTTTTCAGAAGGCTCCTTGACTCCCAGCAGTTTGTTTTTCTCGTCCATTCACAATCCTCCTCCCATTTCACCCATCCAACAGATTTGGAGCGGCAGATGGAGGCAGTCGCTAAGGCTGCCTTCCGCCAGCTTTATCTTGTGCGTAGGCTGCGTCCGTATGTCTCTGGCCCGGACCTGGCCTCCCTCATCCATGCCTTTGTCACCTCGAGGCTCGACTACTGCAACGCGCTCTACGTGGGGCTTCCCTTGTTCTTGGCCCGGAGGCTGCAGCTGGTGCAGAATGCGGCGGCTCGTCTTCTTACGGGGACGGGTCGCCGGGAGCACATTACACCGGTGCTCCGAGCTCTGCACTGGCTGCCGATAGTGTGCCGGGCCAAGTTCAAGGTCCTAGTGATGATCTATAAAGCCCTACACGGTCTCGGCCCCTCATACCTTAGGGACCGCCTCGCCCTTCGCGCCCCAGAGCGGCTCCTGCGGTCTGCCGGGGGGTGCCCTCCTGGAGGTCCCCCGTGTTAAATGGGGTGCCACGATGGAGAGGGCATTCTCGGTGGTGGGACCGCGGCTGTGGAACTCCCTTCTGGAGGAAGCTCGCCTGGCCCCAAGCCTTTTAACATTTCGGCAGAACTGTAAGACCTGGCTGTTTGCCCAGGCCTTTGGGAGGGAGGGCGGGGAGGGGGGTGTTTAGCCCCCTACCCATCTATGTTTGGTTTTTAGTCTAGCCCTGTGTATAGTTATATTTTTATATTTAATACTTAATATTTAATATTTTAAATATTTTTCTGATTGTTTTGTATTGATTTTATAGTATTTTATGGTTTTATTGATGGAAGCCGCCCCGAGCTGCGTTGCAGGAGGGGTGGGGTAGAAATGTGTAAAATAAATAAATAAATAAAATTACCTCCCTATTATCATTTAGTTAGATTTAGCAGTTATTTTAATTTTTGTACGTCTCCCTGTGTTCTCTCCGCTACCCTCCATTGAATCCATTCCTTTCCCTCTCCCTTCATATTCCATCCCTCATTCCCTTCCCCTGGTTTTTTATTTATTAGAGTAGGATTAGATTGATTTAGGTTTTATTTCAGTTTCTGTACCCCTCCCTGTGTTGTTGTAAGCTGTCTGTGTCCCCCCCTCCCCCATCCCTGTGTAGTATTGTATATATATATAGAGAGAGAGAGAGAGAGATTATAGTAGTTGCTAGGTAGGATTATAGTTAGCTATTACAGTTAAGTTAGCTTAGTATATAGAGATATAGTGATCTAGTTTTAGAGTGTGTTTTTTATATTCCATTATTTAGTTCCATAGGTTTTGTAATAGTTATTGGTTAAATAGCAGTTATTTAGTGTAGTGTATTTAGTGTAGCAGTTATTTAATATACTTATATGTGGTTTGTAGAAATGGAGAAGGCAGTTAAACTGATGAGAGAGCGAGGCCGCTCTGCTGCCCGTAAGGCAGCCAATGAGGCACGTGGCAGGGGCCATGCCATCAGAGTGCCAGCAGTGGGCAGAAGCAGCAGCCAAAGCACATCCCCATGCCCCAAGATGTGAAGGCCTAGTGATGTTTGGTCTCGCTTTCCCAGCACTAAGACCAGGGGGTTGGGCGTTGCTTCCTGGCAGTGGAAGAGGCTTTGGTGGCTGTGTCATCTGTGGCAGCAGACGATTCAGGGGATGAAGTATCGCAGCAGGGGCCAGCATTGTCCCCCAACTCCCCCATTGCTGAGAGCCTGGCTAGAGGAAGGCCCGATCCCCGGGCAGCAGCAACAGCAGCAGCTATAGGGGGCAGGGGGAGAGTGCTGCTCAGAGTAGGAGCAGCATGGGGAGTCCAACAGCCTCTGTCATTCTGTTTGTGGATGGGGACAGTGATGCAGAGATTTCTGTGGAGGAGGTCTCTGTATCTGGTGCTGCTGAGGTGATGGCTGTCCCTCAATGAGCTGTGTCACTAGTGCCACCATGTCCTGCCCCTCCCAGGAGTGCATCACCCGGTGCAGGCCAGAAGACAGGAGGGGGAAAGAAATCCTGGGTCTGGGAGCATTTTAAGGTGATGCAGGCGTATGATCCCTGGGAGGTGTGGTGCACTTTGTGCAGCAAGGTGGTGAAACAAGGGCAGGTGCTCACCAACCTAGGGACATCCGCCATGTCCAGGCATCTAAAAACATGCCACAGTGCTGCTCTGCTAAGCGGGCAGGCTGGGTAAGTGGACGCAAGTGGGTTCCCAATCCAAGCAGCCACTCGTCCTCCATCAGGCAACTGTCCCACTGCAGTAGCTGCCTCTAGCAGCAGGAGAAGTATTGCTGCTAGGGGGGAGCATCAGGAGAAAAAGCAGCAGCGGCAGCCCACAATGGAGGAGTTGGGGTTCGGGCAGCTTACAAGGCTATCGGCAGCTGGAGGGCTGTGTGGTTTTCAAGAGAAAGCCACGTGCCTGTTGGGCGAGATGATCGCTGTTCTGATGGCCAGTCCTTCTCCATTGTCGGGGACACAGGGTTTAAGCGGCTGATGGGGTACCTGGCCCCCTAATTTAAGATGCCATGCCGCACCACCCTCAGCCATACGTTGGTGCCAGGCCTGTACAGGGCATTGAAAGAGAGGGTGAAGGAGCAGCTGGCACTGCCAGGGACTGGGGGTGCCACTGTCCATTTTACAATTGACCTGTGGTCCTCCACGAACGCCCAACATGCTTACCTGGCGGTGAGGACGCACTGGTGGGAGGACCCAGAGTTGGCATCGGACAGTGGCAGGAGGGGTCCTGAAACAGGGTATAAGTGGGCCCTGCTTCAGGTCAAAGTCATGGACTGTCCCCCCCCCCACATCTCTAAGAACCTTGAGGCAGCCCTGACTGCCGTGGTGGGGGAGTGGGTTACGCCTGGTGCACCAATCACCCCAGGGTGTGTGGTGACTGATAACGCATCAAATATAGTGAGGGCTGTCTGCGATTCGAAATTTTTCAGCATCCCTTGTGCAGCACACACCCTCCACCTGGTGGTCACAAGCGCTCTAGGCTTGGGGGAGAAGGGGATTGGGGCAGATACCCTTAGCTCCCTGATTGAGCAGGGGAGGAAGCTGGTGGGCTTCTTCAACAGGAGTGTGAAGGGCAGCAAAATCCTCCAGGCCAAGGAGGCTGAGCAAGGCTCCCCAGGGCATCTGCTGGTGCAGGATGTGTCCACGAGGTGGAATTCCAACTTCCTGATGCTCGAGTGGCTTGTGGAGCAGAAATCCACCTTGCATCAGGTGGCCATGGACAGCGGGGCACGTCCAGGATTCAATGGGCCAGAATGGGAAATCAAGACACAGACAATCATAGTTCTCAGACCGTTCCATGAGGTGACAGAGACCATAAGCTCCTCCACAGTCACCATAAGTCAGGTGACCCCTCTGGTCCAGAGTCTCCACGGTAGTCTGGAGGAGATCATGATGCAGGAGCAGAATTGTGGCCCTAGGGGCAAGAAGCTGGGAGCTGAGGTGGTTGGGGTGGCGCAGAAGTTTGAGATAGGCCTGACTGTGAGCTTCGACAAGCTTTTGCAGCAGAGGGAATATGTTGTGGGAACAATGCTGGACCCCAGGGTCAAAAAAGTTTGAAAAAGATCCATTAAGGAAAATAAAATGTTAGAACTGCTTAAACGTTAATTGGTTGTTGTGAAAATGCACACCATCCTCACGTATTTGAATCATCAATATCTCTTTCCCCTGGACGAGTTGAGCCCCCAAACATCACAGGCTTTGAGAATGAGATCAATAACAAGTGCTTCTGAAATATGATACTGATTGATGCAGCCAAAACAGAGTTATTAGTGATTTAAAAAATCAGTTCTGCTGGTTCGCGCATGCGCACTTGAGCTCCTCTCTCCTGTCGAAGAGGGGAGAAGCCGCTTCCGTCCCCCTGTGAGCTCTATAATTAGCAACGCACTGAGGAGCGGAACTCTGTAAACGCTGACTATTGTAGTCTCCCCCTGACTTGTGCACTGTGCTGGAAGGCAAGCATACCTGCCCCCCACATGGTCCTGCCCTCGCTCACCTTGCCCCCCCGGCAAAGCAGAGTCAGCACAGCTTGCCGGGGCCGAAGCCAGCACAGCCGTGGCTATCTGCGGCCCTGCAGTTGCCTGGCTGGGCAGCAGGCTGCAGCCAGCTTCTCCCCCAATAAGTTGTTCTGTCTCCCCTCCCTGGGTCCTGTCCCCATCCCTCACCTTCCTCTCCCTCCTAGTAGCTCCACCAGCAGCAGCAGCAGGAGGAGGACACAGGGACAGAGATCAGGCTGGGAGATAAGGCTGTTTGTAAACAAACAGCTCCTCCCCAGTGCTGATCAAAAGGTTGTTGCCTTGTAAAGAAGGTTCTTCAAGATGGCGCCCAACATTCTCACAACTGGGTTGTGCATGCTCATCCTGCCCAATAGAAGACTGCATGATGGTCTCGAGCTCCTCTTGTATAAAAAGCACTCTCCCCCTCAGAATGACAGTTCCTTTCAACCCTTTCTAGAAATATAAGGAAAAAATTCCATGAGGGCTGGAAGGGTGGGTGTTGTGAGAATGTTTGGAACCATCTCAAAGAACCTTGTTTACAAGGTAGCAACCTTCTGTTCTTC
>QEPC01010270.1:232394-284768 GCA_003113815.1 Sphenodon punctatus
GTCTATTTTATTACTTTGTAAAGTGCCAGGTACACTGCTGGCGCTATATAAATGTTTGTTAATAATAATAATAATAATAATGTCCCCCCGCTGCTGCCTGTCACAGTCTTGGCCAGGGGAAATGAGGGAGAGAGAGGCAGAGGCCCCACCTCTCCCTCATTTCCCCTGACCAAAACAGCCAGACAGCGGAGGGGGCCAGTGGTGTGAGGGAGAGGAAGGGCCTCTGCCTGCTTCTCCCTCACTTCCAGCGGAAGTGACGGGGAAGCAGACGCCCTGCCTCTCCCTCACTTCGTGGGTGCCTCCCCCCTGCCTGTCAGTCTCTCGGCCAGGGGAAATGAGGGAGAGGCCTCAGTTTCACAGCTGAGACTGTGAAAGACAGCAGCATGGGGGGGGGCAGAGTGTGGGAGAGGTGGGACCTCGACTGGCCCCCTCTGCTGCCTGTCAGAGTTGGCCGGGGGCCCCACGTAGGGTCGGGCCTGCATACGCGTTCCCAAAATTCGGTGAAAAAGTGTTGGGCACTCTTATCCCTCTTTCAAACTCCTATGCGGTATTAAATATGGAGATGGTTGGAACTCTGGACTCCCTCTGGGATGCAAATTCAAATACAGACCCGCAGGAGCCAGTTGGGCTCTCTAGCCCAAGTTTAGATGGCAACCCCAAGTTAAAGGGGGTTCTTTTAGTGGGAAATCTGGATAAGGGGAAATCTATGCAAGCTACTGGTCCTGGGGAAATGCTGGTCAGGACTTGATTAATTTGGGAAATTGCTCTACAGCTGTCTCTTATACACATCTAGATGTGTATAAGAGACAGGAGTTTGGTCTGTTCGGCATGTTTGTGTTCGGGTTCGAGTTTGGGTTCGGTCATCTGAACTGATCGAGTTTGGACCGAACTTCCAAACTGCATTTGCCCATCCCTACAAATATCAAAAGATTGAAGAAACATCTTAACATTCTTATCCCCCTGTTTAGCACACCAACCTGTGATGTTCCATACCGACTTCTCATCTATACAGATTGTATTTATCTCAGGGGAGCCAAAATAGCATCCCTAGCTGAGTCAGTTTATTTCCCCTACCCCAGCACTAGCCCCCTGTGGAATTCCAATATCACTACAGTGGGGCAACATATATGTGTCTAGGTGGGGTTGACAAGACCCAATATAACTCATATTCACTCCCTTGGAAGTAATCACTTCTTCATGAGCAATGGCAGGTTCCAAAGGACAACCTCTTCCAAGGATCCTGCCCCTACCTCATGTGCTAAAACCTGTGCAGAGACAACATCCCCACAATTAGGCAGTTCCCTTCCCTCATTATTTGATTGCAAATATAACTTACTTACCTTAACTACATCTCCTTTACATTCTCTACTAAATCTGCCTCTATCTGAGTAGACAAGATCTCCAACTTTGTTCCCTCTGAGTATCTTTAATTAACGTCTTATCAGTTGTCCGAGTTGTAACAGCACATCCCAAAGGCAGAAGGTTAGAAACCTCTTCAGCCGAGGTTTTTACAGAACCAGAAGTTCTGTGAAACTCACTGGGAATATCCTTTGTCATTTCCTCTTCTACCTGCAGAGTTAATTCATTGGGATCATTAAATTCCTGTACATCCAAGGAATTAGAGCCGGCACAAGAGTTATCCTTGTAAGCTACAAGCTGATCGTATAAATTTGTCATCTTATTCAAAAATATATTCTGACGCTCAATAGACAAATTTCTATAAAGACAAGGTGTCACCCCTCCTGCATCCTGTAATTCTTTAGTCTAATTATCTCCTTATTGGCCTGCACCTCCATATCCTCGCATGACTTAAGATCTATCAGATTAGGGATCACTCTGTTCCGCCTAGAACCTTTCTTGTGATAGCGATTAGGTTCAGAGGTTCTATTTCTGGATCTGGATATAGAACTTTCCTTCAGTTGGGGGGCTTCATTATTAACTTTTGACATGGGATGGGGGTGTCTCCCTGAAGTGTTAGAGAAAACCCTAGCTACATATACAGCATTATGCACCAACTGATCACTCCTCCTCAAGATAGCAGCAACCAAATGTGCAGATTTAACGTGAACTATAATACCCCTTTGATCATTCTGGTGGAAAAGGGAGTCTATTCTAAAAATATCATGGCTAGTAATGGGAAGATGCAATAACAATCTAAGGTGCCCTGCAATTTCCTTAGGTGTATTCCACCATGGGAAAAGCCCATTAGGTAAAGGACAAATCATAAAAGCGAATGCGTCCTTAAATAACCTATACGGAGATAGCTCTCTGATACCAGATTTATCAAAATGGTCTTGGATAAAACACTCCTCCATCACTGCATCCCCTCTTTCATGAGAATTAGCAAGTTGGAGTCTGCAGAAATTGTTCAATGTATTTTGCTGAACAGCTATCTCCCCTTGAGTGGACCAAAGATCATCAGTCTTAATTCCTAAAAGGTTAAACTGAGTAAACAAAAAATTGACTGTGCAGTTAAATCAACATGCTCTGCCATTAAATTGGTTATATTCTAATCATCTTTGGGGAGATGGAACCTCTTCCCTGCATTAGTTTGTACCTCCGCCCCTGTTATAAAGTTACCTAATGCAGTATTACTAGACGTCCCTGTCATATTGCTCTGAGTCTGGACCACCCCCCTGCCCAGAGATCCCTGAAAAATTGGCAGATAATTCCTATCAGAAGAGCAGTGCAGACCTGATGAATCTCAACTAGATCCTGTAATGGAGTGTAAGAATTTGAGAGAGGAAAGGTAGAATCTACAATAATCTCTCCAGAGGGTGCTAGAAAATTATCAATCCTTCTCTGTTTAAGGGGTGGTGATATCAACGTAGTTACTTGATGAATTCTTTTAGATTTGGAAGGGATTTTTTACAAACCCACAACACAGACCCCCACACAGTCAGCAGAAAAACTCCCCCAATGAAATTAGCAAATAGGAAGTCCACTGAATACAAAGTTCTAGATTGTCAAGATCTTCTCAGGGCCTGTGCTGGCTACACTTGACTCCTGAGCATTTAAAAGGGAAGTCCTGATGATCTTCCTGGATCAAAAAGTACCTTGCTCTTTCCAGAGCTTGTGCTGGTTACACTTGACCCCTGAATGGTGAGGAAAAGTCTCCAACCACCTGGTGGATGCCTTGCTCTTCTCAGGGCTAATTCTGGCAACACTTGACCCCTGATCAATAAGGGACCCTTCAAATGCCTAGGAGGTGTCTTGCTCCTTTACGAGGCTTGTGCTGGCAACACTTGACCCCTGGTATATGAAAGAGGAACTCCAGCACCAATGCCTAACTCTTCTCAGGGCTAATGCTGATGACACTAGACCCCTGATTGCTGAGGAAGAGTCTCCAAATACCCAAGGGGTACTTTGCTCCTTCTTGGGGCTACTACTGGCAACATTTGACCCCTAGTAGGAATAGGGGATCAAGCATATCGCTGGGAAAGAAAAACAAACAAACAAACCCCTAGCGCCCCAGACAGGGCCTACGGCGCCCTTGTGCATGCAGCCCTTAGGCACGCTGCATGATGGCATGGCTGTAGGCAGCCACCCTGCTTTAAAGGATCCTGGCTGGAAGTGTTCAGATGCCCCCATGCACTTCCCAGGGCCCGCTATCAATCATCAGGTGTTCCCAGAAGCAGGCAAACAAAAACAAAACCTTGTCAGCAAGGGTAACAGCCTGAGCAATAGCCGCCTAGGCAGTAGCAGCCTGGGCAGCAGCTATGTTTTATAGGTGCAGATCTAATCAAATGTTTTGTTAAGAGTGATTGTTGTCTTGTCTTTATGCCCCCTAAAACTAACAGAACAACTGTTATGAATGGATCGGCTTCCCCCCCCCCTATGAAATAACGCAAGCTAGATAATTATTTTCCAAGTATTGGTCATATGGACAGGGCCGGCCTTTGTATAAGCGGGTGCCAGGGTGGGGAACAAATGCAGGCCCCTTTCTTCTGCTGGTGGCAAAGCTGCCAGTGGCCGGCGAGTCTAGGGGTGCTCCCTGGCTCAGGGGGTGTTCCCAGACCTAGTCTGGGGGCAGCACGCTGCCCTGGCCTGGGCTCGGGGATGGGCGGCGAGGGATTCCCCTCCACCCATCCCCAAGCCTAAGCGGGCATCGGATCACTTACCTGATCCACTGCCATCACCACCACCTTCAGCCTGGGACACATGCTGGACTTGGAGCTTCAGGCAGGGCGGGCACCATGGCAGCAGATTAAATCTGCCACCATGCTGCCTGCTGCCACCAGAGGTTTCTCTGCCCCCCGCCCCCCCCCCCNCAGCCAGACAGCGGAGGGGGCCAGTGGTGTGAGGGAGAGGAAGGGCCTCTGCCTGCTTCTCCCTCACTTCCAGCGGAAGTGACGGGGAAGCAGACGCCCTGCCTCTCCCTCACTTCGTGGGTGCCTCCCCCCTGCCTGTCAGTCTCTCGGCCAGGGGAAATGAGGGAGAGGCCTCAGTTTCACAGCTGAGACTGTGAAAGACAGCAGCATGGGGGGGGGCAGAGTGTGGGAGAGGTGGGACCTCGACTGGCCCCCTCTGCTGCCTGTCAGAGTTGGCCGGGGGCCCCACGTAGGGTCGGGCCTGCATACGCGTTCCCAAAATTCGGTGAAAAAGTGTTGGGCACTCTTATCCCTCTTTCAAACTCCTATGCGGTATTAAATATGGAGATGGTTGGAACTCTGGACTCCCTCTGGGATGCAAATTCAAATACAGACCCGCAGGAGCCAGTTGGGCTCTCTAGCCCAAGTTTAGATGGCAACCCCAAGTTAAAGGGGGTTCTTTTAGTGGGAAATCTGGATAAGGGGAAATCTATGCAAGCTACTGGTCCTGGGGAGAATGCTGGTCAGGACTTGATTAATTTGGGAAATTGCTCTACAGTTACTCGTGGATAAAAAATTTCTAATTAGTAAAATGTTACAGCTTATTTTTTCACATCTAAGTAAGCTGATGGACATAGATGAGAAGCAGGCTATGGCTCATACTAACATAAAGAGTCCTAACCTAAAGGGAAACACTTCATGTGATCAAAATGTTCCTTATTCTAGGGCCACTTCAGGTGTATATAACTCTTCACCCCAAAATAATGGACATCTTTTAATTTTTTTAAAAGTTTAATTCTTTTTTTTATCCTGCCCCTCCTGCCCACAGGGCAGTCCAGGGCAGCGAACAATAATGTAAATGATAAAACAATTTAACACAATTAAAACATCAAATGCCATCTTATGGCCATTTGCCCAGGCCTTTGGGAGGGAGGGTGGGTAGGGAGGTTTTAGTCCCCTACCTATTTGTTTTGTGGCCCTGTTAATATTTTAAAATATTTATGATGGTTTTAAATTGATTTTATTGTATTTTTATTATTGTATTTTAATTGATGGAAGCCGCCCCGAGCTGCGTGGCAGGAGGGGCGGGATAAAAATTTATAAAATAAATAAAATAAATAAATAAAATCTTCTGTCTAATTGTCTGATTCTTGCACCCCAGGGCCAAGTCTTATTTCTAGTAGTGACACCTTTGTCTTTACTATCTTCCCCTAACCCAATGGATTTATGCCAAGATGGAATTTTTCTTTTTGGGTAGCTAGGCACATTAGGTCTTTGGCACATATATATTGTAACAGCAGGAATATCAAGGCAATTAGGTGCCTTTAGAAAGATGCGGCCAAATTAAAATGTATGATTACCATTGCTAGACTTTTTTTGTCAAACAGATTATGCACCAGCACAGGGCCTTTATGAACTGGGGAGTATTCTCTACAAGGGTTTTAATCAATTCCATGGTTCTTGCTTGTGGAGATCTAGCACACTCAGAGCCAAAGAAAGGCCGGGATTTCCCCTATAACAGTCCTCCCGTTACTCAGTTATTAAGAGGGGAAATCTATCCTCCTCATAAGAACTTTTTAAATAGACCATTCCTGGGTAGGAAAAGGGTGAGGATTGTCTCAGGGGTTTTGACCCAAATTATCACGATAATGTGGTTGGGGAACTAGGTAGCACAGGAGCGGGGACAGGTGCAGACCTGGAACCCCCTACGGGGAAGCAAAATACGAGGGGAATAAATCAGACCACAGGGGATTTATCTGCAAGATCACAGACGGATCAGGAACAGGAGCTGTGCTCAGCTATCTCCGGTAGAGTTCAATTTCAGGACGAGGGGTCTAGGCCTGCCCTTAGTTAGGAGAAACCCTTTTGACAGAACCCCAGAGGAGGTTGGAGAATGCTAATCCTTTGGTGGGACAGGAGGAGGCCATGGAGGTCTTAGATTCAGGAGTGGATTCGAGGATCAATACCAAGGGTTTGGGTTTGGAGCTAGGTGCAGACTTAAAATCTTCTACCAGTAAGTGAAACACGTGTGTGCACGTGTGTGTGTGGGTAATTCGGAGTATAGAGGAACTACCTGCTAGCCCACAGGAGGAACAGAAAAAGAAGACACACTTAGTTCTCTCCGGTAGGCAATTTTTTCAAAGTGCCTTAACTCTGTCTGTCTGTGCAGAATTGCATTCTGTTCAGTGAATTGTATAAAGTTCTCTTCACTGACATTGTTAACAGTTTATTGTATAAAGTGTATACAATTTCTATATATGTAAAGGACAGAGTTAATGCACTTTGAAAAAATTGTTCATTGTCAAATTATGATAAATTAAAGCTTAATAATGAAAAATGAGAAAGTTTAGTTGTTGATAAATATTAATAAAAGTATGTATGGTAAGGAATGAAGTATATATTTATGCTGATGGCAAAATTATGAAATAATCCTGGTAAAAACTAAATAATTTCCATGCTTTTTGGTGTTTATGTCTTGTTGCAATGTATGAAAAATTGTAATTGTATGAATTTGTGTTTTTTGCAGCTTAAGCTAGAGTCAAAATGATTTTGACATGTTTTTGAAGAGGAAAGTTTTTTGTTTTAAAAAATCCTTGTGCATTTAATGGTTTTTAAGTTGTAAAGTTTTTTGTTCTGGTAAATTTCCAGGTTTTTTGTGATATTAATATATCAGCACATTAAGATATCTGCTGTTGCACAACTTTTAAGTTGTATTTTTTACAGAACTTTTAACTTAAAAGTTGTGCAGCTTTTAAGTTGTGCATATATGAAGTTACCTGTTGTTTATATTACAGTCAATGGGAATGATTATACCCCTCTTTCACCCTAGTATAAGCTAGGAGTAATTCCACAGGAGCCAAAAGGGTTTGAGGAGAAACTTGCTGTCTGACTTTTTTAAACATAGCCTCCACATCAAAACAGGAGGTGTTCGGGGAAAGACTCTCTTATGTAGAGTCCATAATTTACCATCAACATTAAAGGAATATATGTACTTAATTCCTTACCATAGATACTTTTATTAGCATTTATCACTATGTAAACTATCACATTTTTTCATTAAGCATTAATTTATCATAATTCAACAATGATTCATTTTTTCAAACTGCCTTAACTCTGTCCTTTTGCACAGAATTGCATTGTATAGAACAGATTCTATAAAGTTGTCTACACTGACATTTGCAACATTTCATTGTGTAAATAGCGTAAAGGGTATACAGTTTTTATAGATATAAATGACAGAGTTAGGGCTGGCTTCTGCTCTTCCACTGAGAGCAAATGTGAGTAGAGTGGAGCTAGGATCACTCCAAAAATGTACTCATATATCCAATGTACTGAGCCGCTCTTTACTTTCCTCATTGCTTCTCCTGAGTGGTGGCGAGTACACAATCCTCAATGGCCAGGAAACCGCCATGGCTAGTACACAATCATCAATGGTCAGGAAACCAGAGGCAAAACATTACTAGCAAGGAAATAACTTTGAGTGAGACACCTGCAAAGGCCTCAAGATCACTCCATGGCTCAGAAGCAGACACTAAAGCAGAGCAGAGATGTACAGGTCTCAAGTCATGGGCTTTTGCAAGTCATGGACTTCCTGTCACAATTATAGCTACAGCCTTGACCCAAACCCTCACACATCTGTTTTAACTCAGCACTAATAGCTCCCAGAAAATGCATCACTCATGGCACACTCTTCTCCATGAGTCCCTGTTCATCTCCCGATAAATACCATCTCATTTCACAGCTCCATGTTAACCCGTGTCTGTTCTAATCTCTCTAGAGTGCATTCTGGAATAAATTACAGCTACTCATTTGTCTTCGATCTGAGTCTGAACTGAGCTCCTTTATCTGTTCCAAGCTCTGACAGCATCATATATGCTATTAACTACCAACAGTGTCCCTCTGCTATCAATGCAAGACCTTTTTATTATTTTACCAAGCTTTTAGTGGGTGGGGATAGGGGTTTATTAAGCGAGGCATTTAGTGGGTGGAAGTGGCTTTAAGTAAGATTGCTGTTTTATACTTTTACTGGGAAGAGAATCAGTGGACATAAACATGGCATCAACTCCAGTAACAGATAAACTTGTGGTTGAACACTTTAATTTGCCTAATCAGTATCACTGCATCAGTTACCTTCAAGTCCCTGTGCTAACACAAAAGAAGTTCAGGACTTGACTTGAAAGGGAGGTTGCTGAACAAAAAATCATCACAAACTTGATTGTGTTTTATGGATTCTTCTCTTATACACTGACTGACTGATTTATCTACACTGCCCACTTCTCACCCTTCTTGCCACTTTTACATTTCTTGCCATGTCTTCCCCTATTTATGCCTCACAGTTTGCTAGTCCATTTCATAGCATCTGATGAAAGAGGTTATTGCCCGAGAAATCTTAAGCCTTTCTACACCAGTAAGCTCTTCTTCTGCCTGACTTCAGACTAACACAGTTTATTATCTCTGAACTGAAAGTGCAATCCTCCACCTTGAAACTCAGTGGGAGCTGAGTCAATTACTTCAATGAGGACAGGAGCACAATGTAAAAATGTGTTGGCACCCCAGGAAGCCTTGAGTGGCAGCAGCACCTGCCTGCTGCCCAGCCAGGAGAAGCACAGGCTCACCTGATACCTGTGGGGGAGGTGGCTTGACTGTAGTGGAGTTGGGATCTGTCACCAGGCTTGCACCATGCTACCTGCCCCCATCCCAGTGTGGCCCCTTGCTGCTGCTGCTGCTGCTGCTGCCCCAGGGCTCCTTCCAGCTGATGCCATGGAAGACAATTGCTCAGAAAGGCTGAGAATGCAATAAGAGCTGGAAAGCCCAGGCAGAAGGGACTTTTCTACCACAGCTTTCCTCCCCGTCTCTCCCTCCCGCTCCCCCATAAAGGACAAGAGAAGTCGACAGGGTTATTATGCAATTGCAATTGGTCTTTTGGTTCTTGATTACTCTGAATTTTCTGGAGTACATTGTCAGCCAGCACCCCTCCTGGGTACGGCAACAGGGAAGTAGTAAATGCCCCACACGCTGTCTACCTTCCAGTGCTGGGGCTGCTCGCTTGGGTCCCTCTTGATCCCAGCATGCAGGCAGAACCAACTAGAGCCACTCTAACCACTAGCCTTTCCCACTCTGACTCTTCTTAGTCCATGATCTACAAACCACTTACTCTGAAGTAGCCCAAAGGACTTCTTTGGAGCTACTCCAGAGTAACTGGTTTGTGGATCGCAGCTTTCTAAAGAGCAGCAGCTTTGACTAAAAAGCCTCTCCTATTCCAAGCGAGAGATACATCACTTATAAAAAGTAAATCAGATTAATTTTATTTAATTTATTTAATCACATTTCTATGCCGCCCCCTCCTGCTCATGCATCTCAAGGCAGCTCACATCATAAAACCATTAATAAAACAGTTAAAACCATAAAACATTAAAAACCATGGCAGAGCAAAACCACAAAAACCCTCCCCCCCAACACACCCTACCCCTCTCCCTTGCCAAAAGCCTGATGGAACAGCCAGGTCTTACAACCCCAGCAGAAGGAGGCTAAGGAAGATAACACTTGGGTCCCAATCAGGATGGCATTCCACACCTTTTGGGCAACCACCAAAAAAGCTCAATCGTCAGTGGCCACCCAATGCGTCCGTGGTACCTCCAAAACCACTACCCCCAGACGACTGTAGGGGTCGATCCAAGACCCAGGGGTGGGGCGGTCTTGTAGATAAGTGGGGCCCAGGCTGTATAAGATGTTATAGGTCAATAACAGCACCTTGAATCTTGTCTGATAGACTATAGACTGCCAGTGCAGTGCCTGGTGCACTGGTGTAATGTGCTCACATTGGCCCACTCCCCTAAGCAAGCAGGTCACAGCATTCTGCACCAGATGCAGTCTCTGGACCATCATCCTGGGTAGCTGCACGTAGAGCATGTTGCAATAATCTAGCCTAGAGGTAATGAAGGCATGGATGAGGGTGGCAAGGTCAGAACTTGACACATAAGGCCAAATAAGATGTAATTGCCAGAAAGCACTCCTCACCACAGCCACCACCTGGAGATTCAGGCGAATCGAGGATCGAGGAGCACACCCAGGCTACGGACCTGGGAAACCAATGGCGAATGGACCCCATCCATGACGGGGGACTCCATCACACCCAGGTCACCCAAACCCCTACCCCTCCATCTTGTTGGGATTCAACTTCACATGGCTTAGCCTCATCCAGTCCCCCACAGCTGCCAGACACCAGGGAAATCACCGAGACCCCTGAACCTGGGTCTGATGAAAATGAGAGGTAGAGTTGGGTGTCACCACCTGGGCAATAGGCTCCCTAGCCTGACTCCTGGCTAGGGAGTCAGCATCCAACTATGGCTTCTTCAACAGGGGCTGGACCATAGCCTTTTTTAAACACTCCAGCACCCTGCCCTCTCTAAGGGAGGCATTGACAACCCCAGGCAGCAATGGCCACAACATCTCCTGGCCGGTTTTCACCAGCCAGGATGGGCATGGATCTAATTCATACATGGTGGCCCTAACAGTCCCCAGCACATCCCCAGCATCAGTGGGTTCCACCATCCAAAACTGATCCCACAAAACTGGACCATTGTCTCTGGCTCTTCTCCGGCATCAACTGTTGTGCTGAAATCATGGTGAATGCGAGTGATCTTGTCCACAGAGTACTGTATAAACTTGCCACAGCAGACACTGGATTACTCCAGGTCCAGGTGGAGACAGGCTGGACTGACCAGACCTCTCACCACCCGAAAATGTTCTGCTGGACAAGACTCAGCAGATGCTATAAGAGCAGCAAAGAACCCCTTCTTTGTTGCCCGAACAGCCACAACATAAGTCCTCAAACTGCTCCTATAGCAATCGATAGTGCTCATTGTGAGCACAGTGTCACCGTTGCTCCAACAGCCTTCCCTCCTGATTCAGTCTCTGCAGGTCCTCTGTAAACCATGGGACCTGTGGTGATGGAAGTGGATGCCTAGGAGCCACTGAGTCAATGGCCTTGGCCAAAAGCATATTCCACAAGGTCACAAGGTCATCAACTGAGCAGTTGGTGAGAAGGTCAGGGGGAAGATCCTCCAGAGCATTCTGGAACTTTTCTGGTTCCATAAGTCTCAGAGGGAGGATCATCTGAATAGATCTTGTACCCTGCCGGGGGCTGACATTTGCCAGGATTAACCCCAAACTAAGCTGCAGTTAACTTTTTCTCGCATCATTCCTTCCTCCCACATAACTTAGCGCTGGCGGGGGGATAATACTTCTCTCCTCACGTTCTACTCCATTTAGACCATTACCAGGCACCTTTCTCCTCACCCATGCAGCGAGCGGGGTCAGCAGTGATTCTGATCTTGCCACTGGTTGTTGAGTGGAGAGGGTGGAGAATGAAGGGTGCAGCCCTGGAGGGACCTTGGAGGATGTACAAGCCCATATTAGGGGCAGGCAGGGAGCTGGATTGCCCCAGTTGGGGGGGCAGGGAGTCAGGGGCTGGAGTTTCGACCAGCGCTGCAGGTGTAGGAGGCATGCCTGCTCTTGGACTATCCCAGGAGGCAGCCAGTTTCCAGTAGGACCATTGCTCAGGTGCGACAGTGGGCTGGTGTGAGGGAGGGGTCAGGCAGGCAGGCAGGCAGGTATCTACTACCACTGCTGCTGTCAATGTGACCTCCCACCTCCCCCAGGCCCTTCTCCACTACTGCCACAATACTGGGGCTCTCTGGGTCTTTGGGTGGGGTGGAGATGGAAACCACAATGGCAGCCACAGGCTAGGAGATGCTCCCACCCAGTCCAGTCTCCCCACCATCGCATCAGGAGATTTGACAGGTAAGAGTGGGGAGTTGGAGGGTGAGGATGGGGCTGGGAATGTTGTGTGGGGGGGGGAGGTAGGAGAGCAGGTTGGGGGATCAGTTTGTGTCAGGGAGGAGAAGCGGGGGTTGGGGAGCAGTGGCAGGAGTGGAGCCAAGTTGGAGGTGGTGACTCAGGCTGCAGCAGAGACTGGGAGCTGCCATGCCAGGGCTGGGCGGCTCTCAGGAGCCCAAGCAGAGGTGCCATGATGACATGAGCAAGGAGAGATGGAGATCGGTGCTAAGGAGTCCCACTCCAGGCACTAAGGACCGGGCACCATCCACTCAGGCCTCAGCCCCACTGGGCAGGACAGAGCCCATGGGCCAGGAAGCAAAAGTGGCTAGCAGGGCTGGGCAAGGGGGATGAGATGCTCGTGGGCTCCCAGTAGGGAGGGGCAAGGAAGGAGGCAGAATCTCTCCTCCTCGGCCAGTTCCTTCTTCCAGAGTTAGTCACAGTTCAACCCCCACACTTCCTGGCAGGAGGACAAGGGGCGGGATTGGGGAGCACAGAGCTTGACAGCAGTGGAGCGAGTGGGTGGGAGGGGTGTTGAGTCCCTCCCCTGCCTCCCTTCTCCTCCAGACCACAACTCTTCACCTGGCTTTCCCCTCTGACTGAGAAGTCTGGGCAGTAATGCTCATGCGCGAGACAGCAGTCCGTGGAACTGTGTGAAGTCTCAGGGCTCAACTCATCCAGGGGGAGGAGATATTCATGGTTCAAAATTGTGAGGACACTGTGCATTTCTTCTTGTGCTCTTTCCAAAACCCCTCTCCCAAAACTTCACTTGCAGACAGCCTAAAGGGACACAGATCTGCAAACTCTGCTGGGAAGGGAAGGGAAGGGTAGTAGCTGTCACCAAGCCATGCAGTATACTCTACTGACTTGACTACTCCCTTGACTTCTGTTCCCCTGCCCCCAACCCTTTGCCCCTTTCTCTTCCCCACTGACCCCCAGACCCTCACATCCCTGTCTCCCTCATTAATTACCAACACCCCCTTCCTCTTTTTGATTCCTTGATCCTGTGACCCACAGCTGAGCTGAAGGGGAAGGGCCAACAGGGTACATGGGGTGACACTGTTGGTCCCGGGTGCTCAACCCCAGCCAAGGAAACTTGAGGTTCTTCACAGGCGTTTCTCATCCACACTCTCCCAACCTGGGCCCCCTCCCCACTCAACCTGTCAGTCTCCTCCTTGTGCTGCATTCCTTACCCCAAGCCAGCCCATTCACAATGTCCATCCCTGCACCTCCTCTCCTGCCTGCACCTGACCTGCCACTCTCCTCCCCATGCCAGAAATGTGGGAGTGGCCAGAGTACTCCTCACTCCCTGTTGCTGTCTCAGTGTCAGGCTGCTCTGCGGTGGGGGAGGGGCAGGGTTGACCTTACCTTAAGCGGGGCCCAGGGCAGGAAAGAAATGCAGGGCCCCATCTTTTCTGCCAGCAGCGAAGCCACCGGTGGGTCTAGGGGCAGTCCCTGGCTCAAGGGATACTCCCCGGCCAAGGGGTGACACGCTACCCGGGCCTGGACTTGGGGATGGGCAGAGGGGCACTCCCCTCCACCCATCCCCAAGCCTCAGTGGCCATTTAGCTTCCGACTGGATCACTTACCTGATCCTCCGCCAGTGTCACCGCCACCAATTGCTGCTGCCGCCTCCAACCTGGGCCCCACCCCCACCCCCCCGCTGCCTGGCACAGTCTTGGCCAGGAGAAATGAGGAAGAGAGAGGCAGAGGCCCCGCCTCTCCATCATTTTCCCTGGCTGAAACAGCCAGGCAGACAGTGGAGGGGGCCAGCAGCGTGAGCGAGAGGCAGGGCCTCTGTCTTCTTCTCCCTCACATCTGGCAGAAGTGAGGGAAGAAGCAGAGGCTCCACCTCTCCCACATGCCGCTTGCCCCCTTCACTGCCTGTCAGTCTCTCGGCCAGGGGAAATGAGGGGGAGGTGGGGCCGCTGCCTCTCTTCCTCATTTCTCCTGGCCGAGACTGTGCCAGTCAGGGTGTGTGTGTGCGGAGTGTGGGAGAGGTGGGACCTCTGCCTCTCCCTCACTCCTGCTGCCCTCCCCGCCTGGCCCTCCTGATACTGATCCAGGGGATGGAGGGGAGTCCCTGCTCTTCTGTGAATTCTCTTGTGCATTAGGGTGCCAAGGACAGATTCTTTCCCTTTACTAGCATGGCTCTCTGCCTCATTGTAGCTGCTCTGCACCCCCATTTCTCTCTATGGGGCGATCACAAAGGGAAGAGGGAGGATCTGTCCATCCTTCTAATGAGACAGCACTGAACAACCAACCCTCCCCCAGCTGAATGGACCCCCCCAGAGCAGGATGCCCCCTGCCTGCTGCCCCCCTCCCAGGCTGTAGATCCAACCTCCATGGAGTGTCATTTTGTTAGAAATTCCCCCACCGCCTCTTTCTAGGCTTGGTATGCTCCCATTTGTGAGAATGGGAGGAGCCACTCAAAGGAGAACAGAAGGTTGCTGCCTTGTAAACAAGGTTCTTCTAGATGGCTCCAACATTCTCACAAGCACCCACCCTTCTGACCCCGCATGGAATTTTCTTCCTAATTGCTTAGGGTTAGAAGGAACTGTGTTGGATTGGGGTACCTTATATAGGGTGGGGGCATGTGGACGTCACGTGGTGTTTTTTTTAAGCTAGTGAGCTTGGTATATGCGGTAAGAGAAGGGTGAACAAGTGAGAATGGAAGGAGCCCCTCAAAGAAGAACTTTGTTTACAAGGCAGCAACTTCCCCCGCACCATGGTGGCTACGCCCCTGACTGCAATGCTGTGAGAATCACAAATCTGCCACACTTAAGGGAAAGGGGAAACTGTGGCAAACCTGCCGCTTCCATGTGACATCTACAGTGGTGAAAATACCGTGGCAGCAACTGCGGAAAACCGCGAGTGCAAGGCTCCCTTCCTAACCATCCTGCTTGGTGTGGAAGAGCACTTTCTGCCGGTAAATGCTGCTGCAGGTGTACAACATTTCAGCCCTAACAATGAGGGAAGGAGCTGAGACTCAGCACCCATCCTCAGAGTTCGATGTTGGTGCTGGCCATAGCATCTAGCCTGCACCTGGGGTCTCTTGCTGCTGGTTGGGTGGGGGGACTATCTTTTGTTCTGGTCTGGATGCTGCGCTTTCCCCCATCCTTCTCCAGATTTGAATGGCAGCATCAGCAGCGCAGCTGCTGTCTTTTAACAAGTGTCGGTGGAGCTTGTTCACCGTCTCTCGGAGTTGGCCCGTCCAACCTCCCTGCCCCTTGGTCATGGAAGGGGCCGCTCGGTGGGAAGCAGCAGTGTACATTTAAACTGCTGGATCCTTTGGAGACCATACAGGCTTCCTCATCTACATGATTCCTGCCCAGACAGTAAGACACGCCCCCCGAGGGCTAGAAACCCCCTGCCCTAGTTCTTAGGCCACCCACTGGTCAAACCACCCCCCAGCACCAGGGCTATAAAACTCCTGCCCCACTGTGCACATTGAGATTCCCCCCTTCCCACACACACACCCACCCAGCTAGGAACCCCCCTCCCCAGTTCTCAGGCTACCCACCAGCCAAACCACCCACCACCACTAGGGTTTGCCACCCCCTGACCTGCTTTGAAGATTTTTCCCCTCCCACCCGGAGTGTTGTGCAAGGATAGGAACAGATCCATTGGACGAGCAGCACATATGAAATTATGTGTCTGCTCCCTTGCATACATTTACCTCCTACTGTGACATGGTTTGCCAAGATGCAACATCTGCACCCATTCATTGTCAGTTCTCCTACGCATGCATAGTTGTTTAAATTTGGAAAAACCCTGTTTAAAAGAAAGCCACATGTGCTGTCATTACCAAACAAATGGAAACACTATGTAGAGTGGCTACTCTACCACTAAGGGGGAGTTGTGAATCTCAAAAGCATACAGTGTGGAAGATATGGATCTTTGATAAAACGTTGAGATGACAGCTTTTTACATAAAAGGGAAACCAAATAAACATCATAACTCCCTAAAACCCCCACAGATTCACACCAAAATTGGCATGATAGACAACTCATGACCTTTACACACCCACAAAAAAAAACAAAGGAAAACAACAACACAATTCCTTAGAAGCCAGAGATGAAACTCATGTAAGCAGAAAAAAATGGCCATAGTTAAACATGCAGCCACTACTGCACCTGTATAATTTATTGTCATATTAAAGTTTGAGTATAATTTGGAATGCTGCCTTAACTAGGATTTTAAACCACAGGCTTTTAAAAATATGTATCATTTCTATAGCGCTATTAGGCATATGTAGTGCTTTACAATCATAGATTGACAGAGACAAGTCTCTGCTCAGTAGGCTTACAATCTAAGATGGACAAGGATGAGGGGAAAGACAGACACACACACATTCCCATTTTAAAGTTGGGGAACTGAGGCTGAGAGGTTGTGACTTGCCCAAGGTCACCCAGTAAGTTCATTGGGCAGGGTGAAATTTGAACCGTGATCTCCCATGTCCAAGATCACCTGTATCCACACACCACACTGGCGAATAAACACACTTGCCTGCTATGGCCTGCTATGGCTCACCTGGGTGGCTCTTGGGCCCAGATTGTGGGCCCAGTTCCTTCTGGGCCCATCATTCCTGGGCAGTTGCCTACCCAGTCGGGGGCTGTAGGAGGCCCACATCTGGTGGTCCGCTAACAGACACGTGGTTAAGGTTCTCACACAGGTGGGCCATAGCAGGTAGAGTCATTTTGATTAACACCCAATGATAGCATCGTTCAATTGCATGTGAAAAGAATTCAAGAAGCTTGTCAAAGAATCTCCTCCATATAAATAAAAAATACAAAATCATTTCTTCTGATGTTGGCAAATCACTTGTGAACATTGTCAAGAGATTATTTGAGACAACGGATGCCTGATTGAATAGTTCACAGAAATGTTCTTGACAACACTGGTGAATAGTAGGGCTGTCAGTAATAAAAGATTCACCAACAGCACTAATTAACAAAGTCACTTGTGATTACTCTAGACATTCAAGAGTGACCAGTCTCTCTTTTTTAAAAGAAAAAACTCTACTGGCAAATAGTAGCTAGCAGTTTACATGGCTTCTTCTTTTTGAAAGTCTAGTGAGCCATTATGAGTCAGTGAGCTATTATGAGTTGTATAGATAGTGATTGTTGGGCAAGGTTTCCTGTATATGTATTTGCATGTTGCTATTTTAACTTTATTTCGTTTCCTCTGTCAGAATGCAAGTGCCTTTACCTCACTCCCCCAACTTCTCTTCCCCCTTGCTTCACTAACTTTAAATTCTCAAATGCTCTGTTCTTAAGTGTGATAACCATACACCTAGTATTGCTATAGAAATGATTAGTAGTCGTCATAATAAAATCTTTATTCAGGGTTTACAGCAATCCTACTGTAACCTCCTTCTCTCTGACCTTCCCCGGTCTCACCTTTCTCCCCTTATCTCCATCCAAAACTCTGCTGCCAGGGTCATCCACCTCGCCCATCACTTGACCATGTGCAGCCCCTCCTCTCTTCACTTCACTGGCTTCCCCTTCCTGAACGAATCATGCACAAGCTCCTAGTCTTCACCTATAAAGCTCTTCATAACCTTGCTCCCCCCTACCTCGCTACACTTATCTCCCTCCATACTCCAGTCCATGCACTTCGCTCCTCCTCAGTCCCTTCTCTCACCCTTCCACGCCTTCCCTGCTCTTCTAACCACCTTCATCCCGTCTCGCCCCCCATGCCTGGAACTCCCTCCCTGTCCACATTCGCCTTGCCCCCTCACTTCATACCTTCAAATCTCTCCTTAAAACTCACCTCTTTCGCTCTGCTCTGTCTGACCCTTTATCCTGCTGATCCACTATATCTATACCTCTGATCTGTGTACCCTTATCCTTGCCACATGGACCTGCCTGCTGCTGTTCTCAACATAACCAAGTCAAGTACGTGCCCCTGGGACCTCGCATCTTCATGAATGTTAGACCCCTTGTCTCTCCCTCTGTTACCCTTCCTATGTCTCTCCCCAGCTCCCATTTCTCAGATTGTAATCCGTAGGGCAGGGACCGTGTCTATTTTGTTACTTTGTAAAGTGTCAGGTACACTGATTGTGCTATATAAACGTTTGTTAATAATAATAATAATCTTTGGCAGAGACTGTTTTTAAACTAAGAAGAACTGCACTCTTTGGCTCCTCAGCTGTCTTGATTTCAGAGCTGCGTGCCAAAAATGTTCCCTCCCCCCGAAGTGGGCATTTTTGTAAATGGTGAAAAAAAGACCTATTTTTATTAGCTCCCCATATATTCTGTCTGGTTTATGTCCCAAACATTAGATCTCCTCCTTTCATATCTTTTAAGATTTTGCCCCCCTTCATCACATCTTTTAGCTGATCTGCCAGACAAAGACCATTGAGTCAAATAAACTCTGTTGCTGTAAACTACTTTTCTAAAAGGAAACACACTGTAGGTGATGCTCACAAGGAGGAAAGACTCACCAGGTCTTATCTGGACAAAGAAGCAGCTTAACTTTAACAAGGGGAAAGACAAAGTTAAAAAACAGAAGTTGCTGTCTCTGCACTTTGCTTCTAGCTCTAGCCAGGCACCTATCTGATTCTGCACATTTTTTTTTTTTTTTGCTGTATCCTAACTGCAGAAGGTGAGTGCTTTACTCTTCTGGAGGCCTCCCCTCACTGACAGCCCTATGCAAGGTGGCTCACTCTGCTCTCTATGATCTCCCTAGCTCATAGCTTGTACAGGAGTCTCCCACTCTACTCCCCACTTTCCCTTGTACAACACTGGCCATTCTGCTTTCTATAAAGGACCTCCCCCTGTATAGGACTCCCCCATGGCTAGCTCACTCCTTGTACATGGATCCCTGATTGCTGTGCCCATGTACAGGACTCTCCACCTGGCATAATGCTGCTGATCCTGCAGCTCTCCCCCTGTACAGGGCTCTCTCCCAGCACAATTATGACCATTATTCTGCAGTTCTTTCTGTCTGTATAAGACTCCTCCACTTTACTTCCCTTTGGACATGTTTTTAACTTTGTCTTTCCCCTTGTAAAGTTAAGCTGTTTCTTTGTCCAAATAAAACCTCAGGTCTCCACTGGGAGGGAGTTCCACAGCCTAGGCAAGGCCACCAACAGCGCCTTCTCCATAGTGACCCCCTGGACCACACGAGGGACCTTGATAAAGGTGCTGTCAGCAGACTGCAGCAGCTGCTCCAGAGCATGGAGAGCGAGGCGGTCCCACAGGTAAATTCGGCCAAGGCCGTATAGGGCCTTATAGGTCAATACCAACACCTTGAATCAGGCCTGGAAAACAATAGTCAGCCAGTGCAATGAACAGAGCACCAGTGTAATGTGCTCACGGTGGCCCGTCCCCATTAGAAGACGAGCTGCCGCATTCTGCACCAGCTGCAGCTTTAGACCATCACCAAGGGTAGCCCCACATAGAGTGCATTGCAATAGTCCAGTCTAGAGGTGATAAAAGCATGGATGATGCTGGCCAGGTCAGAGTCCAAAACGTACGGAGGCAGCCGTCATACTAGATGTAACTGGCGAAAGGTGCTCCTCGCTACAGCTGCCTCCTGGGAGTCCAGGTGGAGCTGTGAGTCAAGAAGCACCCCTAGGCTATGGACCTGAGTAGCCAGAGGGAAGACCCCATCAACGACCCTACCCTCAGCCCTACCCACCAGCATCACCTCTGTCTTGTTGGAATTCAGCTTCAGATGGCTCACCCTCATTCATTCCCCCACAGCTGTCAAATACTGGGTAAGCACCGAGAATGCCGGGTCTGGGTCTGCAGTGAATGAGAGCGAGGTAAAGTTGTGTATCATCATGTACTAATGACAGTGTACGCCGAACCCTCTCACAACTTTGCCCTATGGCTGCATATACACGTTGAACAGGAGAGGGGACAGAATAGAAGCCTGCGGGACTCCACACTTGAAGTTTTGGAGAGATGATGAACACTCCCCCAAGAATCACCCACTGAGTTCTCCCAGCCAGGAAAGATCGGAACCATTCGAGAACAATTCCGCCCACCCTAACCTGGTCCTGCAGCCTTGCCACCAACATCTCATGGTCAACGGTATCAAATGCTGCTGACAGATCTAACAGAATCAGTAAAGACGATCTACCCTGATCCAATTCCCAGCGCAGGTCATCAACCAAAGCCCCAAGTGCAGTCTCAGTACCAAATCCCAGACAAAAGCTGGACTGCGAAGGGTCAAGAAAACTGATATAGTCCAGATGCCCCTGAAACTGCTGAGCCACCACCCATTCAATAACCTTCCCTAAAAAGGGAAGGTTAGAAACTGGCCGATAGCTAGCCAGGGAGTCAATGTCAAGCTATGGTTTCTTGAGCAGAGGCCACACCACCGCCTCTTTGAGCCAGCACCACACTCTGCCCTCCCTGAAGGAGGCACTGACAACCCCAGCAAGCAATGGCTCCAATGTCTCCCAGCAGGTTTAACCAGCCAGGACAGGTGTGGATCTAATTCACAACAGGTGGCTCTGACCGACCCAAGGACATCAGCTGCATCAGTGGGTGAAACCTACTGAAACTGATCCCATGAGACTGGACATGATGGGGCCTCCATTACCTCAAGTTCTCCCATTGCTACAAATGCGGCATTGAAGTTGTGGTGAATCGGAATGATTTTATCCACAAAAAAGTCCACAAGCATGTCACAGCGAGCACTGGAAGATTATAGTTCCAGGAGGAGAGAGGCTGAACGGACCAGCCTCTGCACCAACCAGAAAAGCTCAGCTGGATGAGACTTTGCAGACGCTATGAGGGTAGCAAATAATACATTCTTTGCAGCTCGCACAGCCCCCTGCCTTGCTTCCTGAGGTCCTAGTTTTGTTCCTCCTATGTCTGCCTCAAAGCTACCCAGGACTGGTCCTGGAAAGCTGGAATCATGCAGTAAGAGAGGCAGTCACATCTCTGTCACAGACAGGGTGTCTTTGAAATGTGAAGCCAATTTGCCAGAGGATATAGGTCATCTCTGATGTTTGGCACAGGCTTCAGTCTGGGTGGGCACCCCAGGAGCATGGGGGTGTCCATCAACTTAAAGAGAACACCCCAGGAGAGGACAGGAAGACTTTGGGCAGCACCACAAGTGCATGGGGATTGGATTTAGATAGCTAGATGAACTCTTGCAGTCAACTCTAGTGCGTGCGTGCACACATGCGTGCACTTGCATGAGGGTACACACACACACATACACACACTTCCAGCAAAGTCTGAGAAAACACTCTGACTAAACCAGAACTAACCACAGACAAAGAGCAGGCCCAAAGAACAGCAGCTTATTAGCTACCCTCTATTCCCACCTTGAAGCCACCACTGATTGGTCTTCCTGTAAATGTGGATGCATTCAGTAATTGGCCAGTGAATGTGTTTGTCAGCCTGTTGGGCTGCTCCCCATCCCTCATACAGTCCCCTCCCCCCTGCCATGCCTGTACCTGAATGGCACTGCATGTGCTATTTACCTGAATAACGTACGTTTTAAAGAGGGAAATTGCAATTGCTTATGAAATTTGGACTCTTTATGAAATATTTTTACAACTTGGTAGAGATTATTCTGAAGATCTGAGATACAATTGTGTCATATTTCACATAAAATGGATGGAATACAAAGTTGTTACAGCCCAAAATGCATTTAAAAGTAAATCACTTATAACATAAGGACCCTTTATCTAACCCTTCTGAAATTTAGCAGAGTTAGTAATATTGGGGATAGGTATAACCTTGCCAGGTTATATCCAAAGCTGATTGGATACAAAGAGGTTACAACCAGGAATGTGTGCACAGATTTTTGTAAAATAACAAATTACAACGTTTATACAATTGGATCCCTTTATCCAAACATTTTGAACTTTGGAACACAAAGCCCACTATTGGGGGTACAATCCTGTCAAGTGTCATTGAAGTGGGAGGACACAAAGAAGTTACAGGTTTTTCAGGTTTGTACTATTAATTTCTAATAAAACAATTTCCCCTGTTTTTTCGTTATGTACTTTTGTTTTCGTTATTCAATAACAAAAACTAAAAATCAAGTCATTTTTGTTATTGTAGTAACAAAAACGAAATGTACGCCCCTACTCTGGGGTTGTGTGTGAGGAGACTGGAGTTAGTGGGTTAGGGAGAGGCTGTACAGCATGACTCCTGGGTTCCCTAATGAAGACTTGGCAGCAACCAGCAAGTAGCTTATAGTACATAGGACTTGGATGCACATCTCCACAGTTGTCTCAGCTGGGGATCCCTAACCTATGTCACCCCCTTATGTCCCCAGCTTCACTGTTGCCCCTATCCCACAGAAGAAAAGGATTGGGCCTGTAGGACTATAGCAAAATGTGGGTGCATGGAGGCTAATTTGTATGTGGCCACAATATGGGAGAGCGTCTAACATCTTTGCTGCTTACATGGCACAGAAGTTACGGCAGGAGTCTTAACTGCCAATTTCCTTACTTTTTGGTGCTTGATTGATTTTGTATCCACCTTAACTTCTGTTTTTAAACCAATAGGGGTTTTTGCAGTGAATATCATTGTTTTTTGTGGGGTCTAGTTGTTACACGGCAGCCACACACTACTTGTTTTTCGAAGGGTGTTACCACATGTTTCAACTGGGTGGTTTCTCTTGTTATAACTCTGTGTGTGTGTGTGTGTGGTGACTCTGTCCCTGCAAGAGTTTGCAACCTGCGAGAGCCAATGAAAAAAACCTGAGGGGAGGGGGTTGTTTTTTTAGAATGCTGGGGGGAGAGTTGGTTGGGGATGGTGACAGTTGGGAGAGGTTTTGGTAAAGAAAAGAGGGAGACTAAGTGAGCTGAAAGGTGGAGACAGCTGGAGAAAAAGTGTGAAGGAAAGAAACAGAACATGAGGTACCATTGTGGGAATAACCAGGGCCCAGTATGGGGCGGGGGGGACTGGCAGCACCAACAACCATCACAGAAATCCAGAAAAAGAGAGAGAGAAAGAGAGAGATACGGAAGAGTAGGGGGAAAAGGACACAAAGGACAGAAAAAGGACAGAGAGAGAAAGAAGGAGAGAGATGATGTTCCCCTGCAGTTGTCCTAGAGTGTCTAACCTTAGAGAACTTCCCGACTCTGAACAGTTGTGCAAGAGCACTGACAGATTGGTAAACTAGTACAGGGGAATTCGGAGAAAACAGATATAATCTGAAGTTCATTTATGGAGCAGTTACTGTTAATCTGTAGAAACTAAGTAGATGTTGACTTTAGTCAATGTTATGTTATATCAATATGTTGTGTTAAGTACATTTTCCTTATTGTTAAGCTGCCATTTTACTATGTTTATAAAGTACCCTTGATTAAGTTATCCCTGAGTCTGGGTTGCCTCTGCCTCACCTCATAATGAGAATAATTGTACCCTTTTCCGGACCGGTGTGTTGTGCTGGGAGGTGTGTTTGTATGTCTGTGTGCAGAGGTGCATGCCTGTGTGTGTAGTGCTTGGTGGTGTGTATGTGTTGCTGGACTAAGTACTCTCTGTGGGGGTGGTAGTGCTTGAAGGTTTGTCTCTTTGTGTGTGTCTTAGTGCAGGAAATTCACAATGCAGAAAGGAGGGTGTGTAGGGGTTGGAGCTCAGTGGGGGAAGGGGATTTGAGGGTTAATGGGGAAGGATGGGGTGTATTGAAGGACTGATTCCTTCTGGAAGTAGGGGAGGTGAGGTGAGGTGTATTTTTTTCTGTGTGTGTCTAGTACTGGGCGATGTGTGTGTGTAGTGGTCTGTGTGTGTGTGTGTGTGTGTGTGTAGTGTTTGCAGGTGTTTGTGTGTGGTGACTGAGTGACTGTGGGTGTGGAGTGACTGAGTGTGAATGACAGTGAAGGAGAGGGAGTGTGAGCGAGAGTGTTGGAGACACTTTTCACATACACACCTTCCAGACCACCCCAGCCTTCCCCATTTACCCTCAAATCCCCTTCCCCCACTGGCCTGTACCCACTACACACCCTTCCTCCCCCACTGTGAATTTCTGACAAATGTTTTGTGTATTTATTAACTCTGATAGAACTTCTGTAAGATACTGTGGTTATGAGGGAGAGAGCAACTCCTCTAGTCTTTAGTGTTTTTGACCTACTTACTTATATTTTATTTGATTCCTTAACCCAATGGTTCAGGTTTCCATTGATTGATATTTTGCAATACACCATATCTCCATACAGCTGGACTACACCAAAAGCATTATTTTTTTGCACAATGCAGTTTGGTTCTCCCCTCTCCTGAAGCAGTTATGCAGGGCTGTGTGTGCATTCCCAGTCTCAGGAGCCCCTGTGGGATGTATTGAGCATTACGTCCTCAGCATTGCCTATTCACACCTGGAATTCTTTCACATCAGGCCCACTCCCTTTGGGAAGAGTAGCATAGATATATGCCTTTATTCAGAGGTTTTTTGTTTTTTTTAAAGCAACTGAAAATTTTCATCAATGGTTTAGTGACTCCTATAATGGATTAGTTACACATATCAGTCATTTTCAGACTGGAATCAGAAGAACTCTGTTTCTGACTAGTAGTGAATGGAGATTCCTCATGAGGAATCTGTTGCACTGGAGGGGGCTGGGAGCCAGTTGGGCTCACCTCCCCCTCCCCCCAATCACTGTTTGCGGCTCCGCTTGCCCTTTGTTGGGGCTGGGAGCCAGGCTTGCAGGAATTCTACTCCCCTTCCTGTGGCAGAGGGAGAGGGGGTGGGACCATCACCTTCCCTGCGGCTTCTGGGGGCAGGGCGCTTGCCCCAGCAGGGGTTTTTCAGTGGCGTGCCTGCTGACAGCGCTGTAGCTGTTGCACCGGAGGGGGCTGGGAGCCATTTGGGCTCGCCCCGTGTGCAAACACGGTTCGGATGTTCGGTGTTCAGGCCAAACTCAGCATGTTCGCCTGACCGAACCGAACGTCCGATCGACCGAACAGTTTGGTTTAGTTTAGACAGGAAAACTGGGGTAAACAAGCCCTGGGAGGAGGGGGGACAGCTCAGGAGCAGACTTTTTGGCACCAGGGGTGGAGAGGCTTGGAACAACCACCTGCCTGAGCACTCACAAGCCCTCTTTACTTCACACCACCTCACACCATTGGCAGGCTGCAATTGGCCATAGGCTAGCCTGCACGGAGCCAATGGGGCTCATGGAAAGGCGGGTGCAGCAAATAAACAAAAGTCATTGCCCTACCCCCTTCCAAATCCTTCTGAGCTAGCCACTGATCATTTCAGCAGTGTTTTCAGAAGTGTCCCTCTCACAGCAGTTGTGTTCCTCCCCAATCCATTGCCATCCTCCTCCTATTCACCCTTTCCCACGTATTTACTTACCTAGATTCATTTATTTACTTTAGATTAGATAGATTTAGGAATTAATTTTTGTTTTTACGCCTCCCTATGTTCAAACTTGCTTCCTCTGTCCCCCCTCCATTAAATCCTCTCCCTCTATATCCCTGATTCCCTTCCCCTGTTTTTTTATTCATTTAGAGTAGCATTAGATTGATTCCTTTCCCTCTCCCTATATATATATATTCCATCCCTGATTCCCTTCCCCTGTTTTTTTATTCATTTAGAGTAGCATTAGATTGATTTAGGTTTCATTTCAGTTTTGTACCCCTCCCTGTGTTGTTTGTGATTCCCCCCCTATCCGATGATAGCTAGATCAACAGATGTAGGAGTTAGCTTAGAGATAGAGATAGGGTTTGGTGATTTAGTTTTAATATTTAGTGTGTTTGTAGGACTAGGCCTTTGTAGTTATTAGATAATCCATTTAGTTCATAGCATTTAGAATAGTTAATAGCAGTTAGATTTAGTGTAGATAGATACATATAATATTAGATTAAAAATTAAATAAAAAAATAAAAAATAAAAATAAAATATGGAAGGAAGGTATGAGCATATTCCTTGGGATGCTAGATTATGTTCCTGTTATAAACAGGAAGTGGAAGATATAGAGCATTTCCTTTTGAGGTGTCCCTATTTTGATGCCCTTAGGACAACTTGGGTGATTCCCTGGCTGCCTCGAGAGCCTCAGGCTTCTGACGGCGTTCGATACTTCTTGTCGCTTACACAAGGAGAGGCCATCAGGGATTTGGCAATATATACTCATCTAGCATCTAAGAAACGGCTCCAAATTCAAATGGTTATTTCTAGGGGCGAGACCCCTAGGACAAGATATGGTACCCTCCAGGATGAGACTGGTCCCTGATGGATAGTATTGGGGAATAGTGGATTGAGCAAAGATTCCCCAGTTAGCTCTAATATCTACTTAATTCCCAATTCTACGCTTAGAGGATTGGATGATAGGAAAGCAGTGGTAAGACGGGATATGCTTCCATCTTAGTTGCCTAGTTTAATTTCTAGGATATTTTGCCCAAAGGATGTCATGTACCAAGGACAAACTTTGATGACTTGTTAGCATGTCACTATCCCTATTTGAGCGAGCTATAATGATTTAGCACTGACCAAATGTATAGTTACCTTTAGTACTGATCCTCCCGACAGATTGGAAAGCTGGTCACCATGTTTTGGCTGGCTGTGCTACTGGTATATTTAAACCAGGCTAACTATGAGTCAAGGGGTTACTATCCTGTATCTTCTGGTGTCTAACTTTACTTAATGCCTTGGTTATTCCTTGGTTTGCCTAAAACAGTGCTTACCTATTGATGCCTAATTTTTATGGAAATATGTGGATATTTTATATACAATTGTTTCTTTTTATATAATTTCTCTGTATGTATATATGTTTGTTTGTTTTCTGTTTTGGCCATGGTGAAAGCCTGTGCTAAATAAAATTTTCAATTTTTTAAATAAAATCAATTAAAAATATAAAAACATTATTTTGGAGGGACAAATGGAGAAGGAAATGAAGGCCGGTCTGCTGCCAGTAGGGGAGGCAATGGGGCACGTGCCAGAGGTGGAAGGGGTAAGGGCCGTGTCAGTGGAATGGCAGCATGCAGCAGCAGCCAGAACCCATCACCACGCCCCAAGCTTCACATCGTGATTTTGGGGCACAGGCTTCTGAGGCTCCCAGCACTAGTGGAACTAGGGTGGTGGTGGTTAGGCATCGCTTCCTGGCAGTGTCCTCCACTGCCACATGGGGCACTGAAACACCTGCACTGCAGGAGACTGAGGCTGTCTCATCTGTGGCTGCAGGTGTAAGTGCTTCAGGGGCCAGCATTGTCCCCCATTGTAGAGGAAACCCCCCCCCCCAGAAGTCCAGGGCCAGTGGATCTCACCCCAGCTGCTAGAGGCAGGGCCTGATCCCCAGGCAATGGCATCAGGGAGTATAGCAGCAGCATGAGCAATTGCAGTAGCAGCAGCTGCATCTATAGGGGGCAGGGGGAGAGTGCTGCTCAGAGTGGCAGCAGCATGGGAGGCAGTCCATCTGGCTCAGGGTCCCAGTACTCCCCTTCACGCGGGGACATGCCTGAGATTGTGGAGAGCGAGGTAGACAGCAGTTCTGTGGAGGAGGTATCTGCTGGTGCTGAGGAGATGGCTGTCCCTCAGAGAGCTGTGTTGCCCCCATGTCCTGCCCCGGCTCCCAGCAGTGCATCACCCAGCGTGGGCCAGAAGGCAGGAGGGGGGGGGAATCTTCAGTCTGGGAGCATTTTAAGTTGGTGCGGGCGGACGATCCCCAGGAGGCGCAGTGCAGTTTGTGCCAGAAGGTGGTGAAGCGTGGGCAGGTGCTCACCAGCCTTGGCACAACTGCCATGGTGAGGCACCACAAATCATACCACAGTGCTGTGGTGTTAAGCTGGCAGACAGGGGCAGTGGACGCCAGCAGGTTCCCGACCCCAGCAGCTAGTCACATGCCTTCATCAGCGGGCAAGTGTCCTGCACCAAAAGCTGCCTCTAACAGCAGGAGTAGTGGCAATGCTGGGGGAGGGGGGGGGAGAACAGCAGCAGCAGCAGCCTCACCAGCAGTGTCAGAGCACCATGGAGGAGCTGTGGTGGGGGCAGCTGACAAGTCAGCCGGCAGCTGCAGGACATGGCAGGCGGCGTGGCTTTCAGGAGAAAGCCATGCACCTATTGGGGGAAATGATAGTGGTGGATGGACAGCCCTTCTGCATGGTACAGGACATGGGCTTTATGCGGCTGATTGGGTTCCTGGCCCCCCAGTTTAAGCTGCTGTCCTGCACCACCCTCAGTCGGAAGGTGGTACCAGCCCTGTACTGGGCTCTAAAGGAGCGGGTAAGGGAGCAGCTGGCCGGGGAGGGCACTGTCCACTTCACTGCAGACCTGTGGTCCACCAGGAATGCCCATCAGGCCTACCTGGTGGTAATGATACACTGGTAGTAGGACCCGGAGGCAGCTTTCAGGATTGGCAGGAGGGGTCCTGAAGCAGGGTATTGGTGGGCAATTGGTGGAAGTTATGGATGTCCCCCACACCGCTGGGCATTGAGGCAGCCCTGACCGCCATGTTGAGAGAGTGGGTCACACCAGGTGTGGCCTTCACCAAGGGATGCATAGTGATGGACAATGTGGCAAACATAGTGAGGGCAGTCCACGATGGTGGGTTCACCAGCATCCCTTGCACTGTGCACACCCTTCACCTGGTAGTCAGGAACGCTTTGGAATTGGGGGAGAAGGGGATTGGGTCAGGCACCCTTAGCTCCCTGATAGAGTGGGGGAGGAAGCTGGCCAGTTTTTTTAACCGGAGTGTGAAGGGCAGCGAGGCCAACAGGCAGAGCAAGGGTCCCCAGTGCACCAGCTGGTGCAGGATGTGTCGATCAGGTGGAATTCCACGTTCCTGATGCATGTGCGGCTTGTGGAGCAGAAGGCTACCTTGCATCAGATGCAACCCAGACATCGGGGAACCTCCAGGGTACAATGGGGTGTAATGGGACATCCTCTCCCAAACAGTCTTTGTTTTGAGACTGTTTCTGGCTGTGACAGAGACCATCAGCTCCTCCACAGCCAGCATCAGCCAGGTGACCCCTCTGTTCCAGAGTCTGCACAGGAGACTGGATGAGATTCTCCAGGGGCAGGATGGAGGCCCTGAGGGCAGGAAGCTAGGGTCTGAGGCAGTTGGCCTGCCGCGGCAGCTGAAGGCAGGACTGATGGGGCGGTTTGCTGAGCTGCTGAAGCGGGAGGAATATGTACTGGCAACTATGTTGGACATATTTGCCAACGTGGAACAACAGACATCACTGTACAGGTTGTGGAAGGCTGGTCTGGTGGAGAGGGCTCTGCAGGCAAAGAGGGCTCTTGAGTGTGCGCGGTGGTGGCAGCAGCAGCAGCAGGATAACCCTGGGGATGGTGGGAGTGGGATAAGCCAACCCTTTCAGTCAGCGGGGTTCATCCCTGCCCCCAGCCCTAGTGGTATAAGCACAAGCAGTATCAGCACCCCTATTGCCAGCAGTAGCAGGGGCTCCTCCTATGTGCAGACCACTCTTGGGAGCATGGGCCCGTGCACAGCAGGGTAGGCAGCATGGCTGAGGGTAGTGGTGGAGGTGGTGCCTCAGCACAGCTACCAGAGGGAGTGTGGCAGCACCCCAGCAGCAGTGGAGAGCTACCTGGAGGAGGAGTCCTGCATTGAGCCCAGTGGCAATCTTTGGCCTACTGGGCTGGCAAGACCAACGTGTTGTTGGCCCTGTCAAAAGTGGCCAAGGATATATTGTCCTGGCACCAACCAGTGTCCCCAGTGAGCGGGCGTTCTCCATGGCGGGGGACATTTGCTCTCCCCACCGCCTGAGACTGGGGGCCAAGTTGGTGGATCATTTGCTTTTTAGAAAGGTCAACCTTCTGCTGCTGGGATTCCCTGAGCTGCCCCTTGTGTACAAAGATTGATGGTGCAGTGGCACACGCCATCCACGCCAGGGGTAGTATTGGGATGGGACTCCTCCTCCTCAATCTGGGCTACTGCTGCTGTGCTATGGTTCTGTCCCTCCCCCCCCCAATGCCTGTCTGCCTTCCTAGGTTGCAAAGCTCAAACCGTGCCTCAGTCATCACCCTGACAGTGCCTTGCACTCCTGCCAAGCTGCCTGCCCAGGTAGCCAAGCCTGTCTCAGTGTGCCTGCCTGTTATGGGGGAGGGGGGAAAGGGAACTGGATGCCTCTCAACCACACACAAGGTACCTCTTGACCCGCTAGGAATCCTTCTGAGTATAAATGCCCTTCAGGATATTGTTTGGGCCCTTCCAACTGCTTAGAAGGCAAGGAAACTAGGCCCCTATCATCATCAGGCATGGGGATCCAAGGGTCCTGTGGCTCCTTATTATACACAATCACCTGCAGACACTCTGGGGAGGATTCTAGGGAGGGGAAGGATGGTGTTTCCAAAATATGGGGGGGGAAGGATCCAGGTGTTGGAGCAGGGAGGGGATCTTACAAACCACAGGAAGTGTAGGGATTCCCAGGGAGGGGAAGGGAAACTCTCTCTCCGCTCATTCTCGTTCTCTCACTCACAGACTCAAAGAGAAGGGAACAAGGGAACCAATAAGGGAAACTCACTACATGCCTATAAACAATCAAACTGCAATACCAAACAAGGAACAACACCAAACACTTAGCTTCTCGCTGCTGTGGGGCCAGTCTAAACAGGAAAACCTGATCACCAACACTGTCCGTAAGGCAGCGCTGGGTAAAGTAGCCCTATCATTAGTGCCCTCAGCTGGAGGCTTTCCCTGCAGGCAGACTGAATACTGCAGGGTCCTAGGTTCCATCCCTGTTCCACTAGGGCCGCATGCAGATACTGGCCTAGGAAAAGTCTCTGGGGATGGGGGCAGCTAATGCCCCTTCTCTGCTGCTGGCTCTGTCGCACTCTTCTGCTGGGATGGGGTCTCACGGGGTTCTGGGGGTGGCATCGGGGCCTCAAGGGGACCAGGAATTGGCAGTGGATGCAGGGGGGCCTGGAGACAGTGGCAGAGCCCCGTGACACTGCCTTGCCTTCCACTCCTGCCCCAAGTTGCCCGCCCAGGTGGCCTAGATCCAAGCCTCTCTCAGTGTGCCTGCCTGCCTTCCACTCCTGCCAAGCTGACCGCCCAGGTGGCCTAGATCCAAGCATGCCTCAGTCTTCTTGCCAGTGCCTTGTACTCCTGCCAAGCTGCCCTCCCAGGTGGCCTAGATCCAAGCCTGCCCAGGGGGCCCTAGATCAAAGCCTGCCTCAGTCTGCCTGTCTTCCGCTCATGCCACACTGCTCATGCAGATCAAAGCCTGCCTCAGTCTGCCTGCCTTCTGCTCATGCCACGCTGCCTGCCCGCCTGCCCAGGGGGCCCTAGATCAAAGCCTGCCTCAGTCTGCCTGTCTTCCGCTCATGCCACACTGCCCGCCCAGATCAAAGCTTGCCTCAGTCTGCCTGTCTTCCGCTCATGCCATGCTGCCTGCCCAGATCAAAGCCTGCCTCAGTCTGCCTGCCTTCCTCTCATGCCATGCTGCCCACCCGCCTGTCCAGGGGGCCCTAGATCAAAGCCTGCCTCAGTCTGCCCACCACTAAGTGCTTTCTGCTTATGCCACGCTGCCTGTCTGCCTGCCCTTGAAAACCCTGGGTGATGTGCCCCGCTGGCCTGGTAATCCTGCTGCTGCTGTCTGCTGGTCCATGGGTGCTCTGCCCTGGCCAATCCAAATCTGCACACACAATCGTGCTGCTGCTGTCTGCTGCTGTATGTGAGAACTTCCCTGGCAAATCCTACCATCCTGGTTCCATGGGTGCTGCCTATAGGTAAATCCTCCTGCTGCTGCTGCTGCTGCTCCACAGGTTCTGTGCCCAATCAATCCAAAGTGTGCTGCTGCTGCCTCTGCTATCTGAGCCATGGGTTTCGTACCTGGGAAATCCAATGTCTGCTGCTGTTCCCGATGCTGCCTGTGCTGCTGTCTGAGCCATGGGTTCTGTACCCAGGCAACCCAATGTCTGCTGCTGCTCCCAATGCTGCCTGTGCTCCTGTCCAAGCCATGGGTTCTGTACCCAGTAACCCAATGTTTGCTGCTGCTCTTGGTGCTGCCTGTGCTGCTGTCTGAGCCATGGGTTCTGTACCCAAGCAACCCAATTTCTGCTGCTGCTCCCGATGCTGCCTGTGCTGCTGTCCAAACCATGGGTTCTGTACCCAGACAACCCAATGTCTGCACTCTGCTGCAGTGATTCCCTTCCCCTGTTTTTGGATTTATTTAGTTTAGGATTAGATTGATTTAGGTTGCCTCTGGGCAATCCAATGTCTGCTCTTGCTGTGCCAATGTTACCTCTTGGCAATGGAAAGTCTGCTCCTGTTGTGCCAAATGTTGCCTCTGGGCAATCCAATATCTGCTCCTGCTGTGCCAATGTTGCCTCTGGGCAATCCAATGTCTGCTCCTGCTGTGCCAATGCTTCCTCTGGGCAATCCAATGTCTGCTCCTGCTGTGCCAATGTTGCCTTTGGGCAATCCAAAGTCTGCTCCTGCTGTGCCAATGTTGCCTCTGGGCACACCACAGTCTTCTCCTGCTGTGCCAATGTTGCCTCTGGGCACACCAAAGTCTGCTCCTGCTGTGCCAATGCTGCCTCTGAGCAATCCAATGTCTGCTCCTGCTGTGCCAATGTTGCCTCTGGGCACACCAAAGTCTACTCCTGCTGTGCCAATGCTGCCTGTGGGCATTCCAATGTCTGCTCCTGCTGTGCCAATTTTGCCAATTAATCTACCTCTGGGCAATCAAAAGTCTGATCCTGCTGTGCCAATGTTGCCAATGATTCCTCTGGGCACTCTGCTCCTGCTGTTCCAATGCTGCCTCTGTACAATCCAATGTCTGCTCCTGCTGTGCCAGTGTTGCCAATGAATCTGCCTCTGGGTAATCAAAAGTCTGATCCTGCTGTGCTAATATTTCCAATGATTCCTCTGGGCACTCTGCTCCTGCTGTGCCAGTGTTGCCAATGCATCTTCCTCTGGGCAATCTATAGTTTGATCCTGCTGTGCCAATGCTGCCTCTGGGCAATCCAAAGCCTGCTACTGGGTGGCCACGTGATTCACCACTGGGCAAGGCTTTCCCAATTGGCAGAATAGCTTATTCAGATCTGGCAAGTAGGATGAAAGCCTGCAACGCCTGGATGAGTAGGGGTGGCAGCCTCTGCCACTCCTCCACTGATGACTGGCATTGATGCCTCCACTGATGCCTGCCTCCCTTTGGAACGGTGGTACCCTATCTCTTAGGACCAACAAACACATGTTCGACTTCTGGTGTTCACATGGAACCCTGTTCTCCACTTTGTCCTTCAAACTTCTCATTTGAATATGATTATTTCCTACTACCACCAAGATCTGCACCTTGGGTCGTCTCCACCCAGGACCGCGCCCTAGGCTTCAAGGCTCCCTGAAATGGCGCTCCTCTGGCAGAATAGCTTGTTCAGAGCTGGCAAGTAGGATGCAAGCCTGCAATGCCCGGCCGAGCAGCGGTGCCAGCCACCAAGCCCTGGCCGGGCCTCTGCGGCTGCTCCACCAATGCTGGCCAGCCTGTAATGCCTGGCCAAGCAGGGGTGCCAGCCACTCCAGCCCCAGCCGTCAGGGTTCTGGGGCCTTCATTCTGCTGCTCACAGGGAACCGTCATTCTGCCTGTCTACAAGTGTTCCAAACCCCCACCCATGCCAGCCAGCCTGCAACGCCTGGCCAATCAGGGGTGACAGCCACCGAGCCCTGGTCGGGTCTCTGCCACTCCCTCACCCATGCCATCCAGCCTTGGGCAATCCACAGGAAGGGCCTGGCTTACATCTCTTAGCACTGACTGACCCATGTCCAGCAACTGCTGTTCACATAGTAGAACTGTCCTCCACTTTGTCCTTCAAAGTGCTCGATGGAGTATGATGATTATTTCCTACTACCAGTACCATATCACTGCTGCTCTGGCACGGCCTCTGCTGCTCCCCCACCCATGCCAGTCAAGCCAGCCTGCAATGTTGGCAAAGAGGGCAAAGAGATTTCCCACTCAAGCATTCAGGAACAAATTCCATTTAAATAGAAAAGGTTTGGTTTTTTTACAAAAATAGTCAATAACTCACTCCAACCTTCTCCAGAAGGATACGTACGTACATAAAGGGCAGGGACTGGGAGGGTTGTCCTTCCACTTCAGTCAGCCAGACACTGCCATGCTAGCCCCAGGACCCGCCCTCAGGGTTCAACTGCCAATGCCACCTATGCTGTAGTGTCTGTGCCATGGGTTCTGATCTGTACTCCAGCAATCCAATGTCCACTTCTGCTGCCTCTGCTGTGCCATGGGTTCTGTGTCCTGGCAAACCAATGTCTGTTGCTGCTGCTGGTAGTGCACATCAGACATTTGCTCCTCAATCTTGTAGATGGCCATAGCTCAGATGAGCGGCGCGCTGGCAGGCAGGGGCTGGTTGAACATTACAATGTGGTAGAATGGGAGATCGTGGCTCACACAGTCTTTGGGCTGAGACTGTTTCTGGCTGTGAGTCCTGCGTATCCACCAATCTGGATTCGGGGATCTGAACCCAACTCCCTTTAGATCGCCTGAGGGCAACCGCAACGCTCTTCTGGCACTCAGTGGGCAGTGGGTTCCCCAGGGCTCACACCAGGCGGGGACATTGCATTGGCCATTGCCAAGGCCAGCCTAGCGTGCTTCCCCCTCCACCATGGTCCATGGCAGAGGGAGTGCATGGTAGCTCTGTGTCAGGGGATCGGGAGGTAAAGGGGTAATGTGGACCCAGACCCCTGAGACGGAGACAGGGGGCAGACACCACACCACACCACACCACACTTGCTTCCTACTCTGGACTCGCTCTCTCTTCAGTCCGGAAGAAAGCACAACACATAGCCTCTTGCACTCACCCACATGCTCCTTGTATTTGCCCACACATGCCTCAGTCAGCAGGCGTTTTCAGAAGTCTCCCTCTCCCAGCAGTTTGTGTTCCTCAAAATCCATTGCCATCCTCCTCGTCCTACTTCATCCATTTCTTTCCACACCTTTACCTCCATCGCTTCATTTATTTAGATTAGATTAGATAGATTTAGGGGTTATACCCAGCATCTAGAAGTAGCCACTGCAGCCCCAGGACCCACCATCAGGGTTCTGAGGCCGTTATTCTGCTCACAGGGAGCCGTCACATAGAACCCTTCTCCACTTTGGCCTCCAAAGTTCTCCAGCCACTCCAGCCCCAGGACCCACCATCAGGGTTCTGGGGCCTACATTCCAGCTTCTGCTGCCAATGCTGCCTCTGCTGTCTCTGCCATGGGTTCTTCTGTGTCCAGACAATCCAATATCCGCTTCTGCTGCCAAAGCTGCCTCTACTGTGCCATAGGTTGTCGTTTGAATATTATTATTTATTTTCTACTACCACCAAGATCTGCACCTTGGGTGGGCTCCACCAGGGCCTGTGCAGTCGCTTCAAGGCTCACCACAGTGGCCCTCCTCCTTCTTCAGCTCTGTCAAGTATGACCCTGGCCAGGCCTCTGCCACTCCCCCACCCATGCCAGCCAGCCTGCAAGCAAGCTCCTCTTGGCTCTTTCCTCACCTGCCTCAGTGTTGATGCTGGATACCTCCTTTATGTCCAAATCACTTTCGGTGTCCATTAGGATCAGAGCCGGCTGTCCCCGGGCCACATTAAGGATTTTCAAGGGCCAGATGGAGCTGATCAGATGCCGCCGGAAATGCAATGCTCTCCAAGGCATGGGCCTCTCTCTTGGGGTGAACCCACTCCAGGGTGCCTGCAAGGCCTGGCCAAGCAGGGGTGCCCAGCACCAAGTCCTGGCCGGGCCCCTGCTGCTGCTGTTGGTACTGCACATTAGCCATTTGCTCTGCACTCTTGTACACCACCATAGCTTGGATGAACCTGCAATGCCCAGCCCTTAAGCCAATCCTCATCCCGAAGTTACTGAGTCAGATTCCCCTGGTCCGCACCTAATCCTTTCCCCCAACATGCGCGTGGCATTCAGCTGAAAGACAGCTTGCACCCCAGTGCTGTGATGGGAGGGGCACAACATGGTGGCCCTTAGAGCCAATCCTCATCCCGAGGTTACTGAAGCAGTCGGATTCCCCATGGTCTGCACCTGTCCTAAGTCTGCTACTAGGCGCACGTCGAGGCGGAACGCCACCCCAGGACCACAGCCCCCTGACCCCGCTGCTGTGAAGGATGGTGTGGAGGGATGGACAGGGAAAGGGAGGGCAATGGCCACCACAGCTGTGTCTATCCACAGGAAGGGCCCGGTTCACGTCTCTTAGGACCGACTGACCCATGTTAAACAACTGCAGTTCACATGGAACCCGTCTCCACTTCTGCCCTCAAAGTTCTCCAGCCACTCCAGCCCCAGGACCTGCCCTCAGGGTTCTGGGGCCATCATTCTTCTCACAGGGATTTGTCATTCCACCATATCAAGAAGCGCACTCCAGCCCCAGGACCCACCCTCAGGGTACTGGGGCTTACATTCCAGGCAGGGAGGGCTGTACATCCACATCATCCAGAAGCAGAAATAGGGGTGCTGCTGCTGGTGCTGCTACTGCCCGGGCTTGGGGAAGAGATAGACCCTGCTGACTGAAAGGGGTGGCACTGACTGCTCCCACTCCCACCACCTCCAGCGGCATCCTGCTGCTGCTGCTGCTGCTGCCGCACACTCTCCAAAGCCCTCTCTGCCTGCCAGACCCTCTCCACCAGCTCACCCTTCCAGTGCCCATAGAGCTCCAGGATCTCCCATTCCACCCCATAGTACCCTGGAGGAGCCCCGCTGTCCATCACCAGTTGAACCTGATGCAAGGTGGCTTTCTGATCAAGAAACCGCTCGAGCATCAGGAACGTGGAGGAATTCCACCGGGTTGACACATCCTGCGCCAGCTGGTGCACTGGGTGGGGAGCCTTGCTCAGCCTGCTTCACCTGGAGGAGGTCGCTGCCCATCAAGCTCCAGTTAAAGAAACCGCCAGCCAGCTTCCTCCCCAGCTTGATCAGGGAGCTAAGGGGGCCTGCCCCAAACCCCTTCTCCCCCAATCCCAGAGTGTCCCTGAACACCAGGTGAAGGGATGTTGGTGAAGCCCCCCTCGCGGACTGCCCTCAGTATGTTGGCCGCATTGTGTGTCACCACACACCCCTTGGTGAAGGGTGTGCCTGGCGTGAATCACTCCCTCACCATGGCACTCAAGGGTGCCTCGATGTTCTGAAAAGGATGGGGGCTGCGGCGTCCATGACCTCTGCCTGAAGTAGGGTCCACCTATGCCCTGCTTCGGGACCCCTCCTGCCACTGCCCCCACTGCCCTCAGCCCCTACCGACTGCTCCCTCACCTGCTACTTTAGAGCTTTGTACAGGGCTGGCACCACCTGCCAACTCAGGGTGGTGCTGGCAGGCCTCCAGTTCTGCTCACTCTGTGCTGTACTGGGTTCAGTCACCATCAGGGCCAGGCATTTCAGGCTGCCAGGCATCGGCAGAGCAGAGGCAGAGGCCCGGCCAGGGCTCGGTGGCTGCCACCCCTACTTGGCTGGATGTGAAAGGCTGCCAGGCATTGGTGGCAGCCTGACCCAGGGTGGTGTGCGAGGGCAGCTTAAACTGGGGGGCCAGGAAGCCAATCAGGCACCTAAAGCCCATGTCCCGGACTGCTGAGAAGGGCTGCCCATCCAGCGCAATCTTTTCCCCCAACATGTGTGTGGCTTTTAGTTGAATGACAGCTTCCTCCCCAGTGATTATGTGCTGAGTGACTTGGCAGATGCCCCCACTCAAGCTCCTCCATGGTGCACTGATGCTGCTTCTGCTGCATCTCCCTAGCAGCAATACCACTTCTGCTGCTAGAGGCAGCTGTTAGAGCAGGATGCTTGCCCACTGATCGAGGCATACGACTACTAGCCTCTGCTGTCGTGAACCCGCTGGCGTCCACCGCCCTTGCCTACCCACTTAGCATCAGAGGGCTGTGGCATGCCTTGAGGTGCCTTACCATGGCAGTTGTGCCAAGTTTGGTGAGCACCTGCCCATGCTTCACCACCTTTGGACAGCAACTTAAAATGCACCCAGACCAAGGATTTTTTGCCCCCTCCTGCCTTCTGCCTGCACCTGATGATGCACCATTGACAGCGCTGATGGGAGGGGCAGAACATGGTGGTGACACAGCTCTCGGAGGGACAGCCATCACCTCAGCACCACACATCTTCTCCACAGGACTAGTGTCTGCCTCGCTGTCCCCAAAGGAGTTTTGGACAGGGAGGGGATGTGACTAATTCCATTGCTAGATAGGAGCCATTGTCTGAACATCTGGGGCGCTTCTCCAAAGCATGGGAGGAATTCAATTCACCATTCAATTTCTGATTGCTCTGTAACACAGGCAACTCCCTGCTAAACTCCTTTCTCCAGGATCAAATTAATCAGTCTGGCCTGATTTTTGAGTCATCATGCGCCTTGTCCAGAGTTGATCCTGGGGGTCTCCGCAGACCTATGGGAAAGGGGGGGCTGTCCCATTTCCTCAAATGGAGGGTCTCCACTAACACCACCATCAGGGTTCTTGGGCCTGTCATTCCGCTCGCAGAGATCTATCTTCCAACTGCATTAAGAAGAAGCAGCTAGCCACTCCAGCCCCCAGACCCGTCATCAGGGTTCTGGGGCCTACGTTACTGGCAGGAAGGGCTGTCAAAGATCTAGAAGGTGCCACTCTAGCCCCAGGACCTGCCCTCGGGGTTCTGGGGATGTCATTCCGCTCATGGGGAGCTGTCATTATGCTGTCTAAAGAGGCAGCCACTCCAGCCCCGGGACCTGCCATCAGGGTTCTGGGGCCTACGTTACTGGCAGGGAGGGCTGTCAAAGATCTAGAAGCTGCCACTCTAGCCCCAGGATGCACCCTCGGTTCTCTGGGACCCTGTCATTCCACTCACGGGGAGTTGTCATTCCACCTTTTCTTTATGGGTTAGCAACCTGCTGTTCATGGGGAGAGAGAGAGAGAGAGAGAGAGAGAGAGAGAGAGAGAGAGAGAGAGAGAGAGAGAGAGAGAAAGAGAGTCAGAGTCTCCCCACTGCTAGAAGAAGAAACAGACACAATCCCACCCATGCTGTCACCTGCACTATATGGCCAGAGAGGGAGAGAGAGGCTCCCTGCTAGAATGAGAGAGATGGGGGGGAGAGGTGTATCCAGCTGAAGATGCCTGCCACCTGCCAGGACCAGTCAGAGCTCTGATGTGCCCACATCCAGCAGCAGCAAACCTACCAGAATGAGATGGAAATAAATAACACAACGTATTATATGTACCTGCCTGTGTGCGTTGTGATACCTGCTACCACCTATCACACAATTGAATGAAGTGTGACCATGCCCAATGAAACATAGTAATTCTAGGGAAGTCATTCAACTCCCATATGCTGTCATTTCACTGTACCTGAAGCAGTCATGCCCGTCCCAGGAACCATCAATGAGATTCTGGGACCATCATTCCAGGCACGGGGGACTGTCATTCCATTCCACTGCATCCAGAAGTAGTCACTCCAGTTCCAAGATCCATCATTTGGGTGCTGCCACTGCTCATGCCTGACTGGCCAGTGGCCACCACTACCTGCATGCCAGTCTGCCCCCCCACCAGCCTACTCCTCCGCACTCACCCGCGGAAGCCCACTGAAGCTGCTGCAAGAGCCCATCTGACCACCAGCACCCGCCGCCTGCTACCCGCTGCCAAAAGACCCTGTTTCTCTTTCTCTCTGGCAGACCCACACAGACATAAGCCCTGCCCCTCCTGGGGGGCTGTCTGCAAGTTGAGACCCTGATGCTGGCACATCTACGCTACTACATGTGCTGCTGCTGTCAGGTAGGGATCTGACAAGCTGAGATTCTGCCACCTACCATAACTTCAGCACAGAGGAATAAAAGATTGGCCAGTTCAAATAAAGCTTGTAACAACAAATATAATGTTTATAAAAACTTTTTAAACAACAACACCACACAACTTTATAAAACCAAACCCAGACATATAAAAGGAAAGGAAACTTAGGGGGCTACTCTTTGGGCCTCTCCCCCAGAACTTGGGGGAAAGGTGAAAGGGGTGCATGGGACCTAGGGGTGGCCAGGAATTCCACTGGGGTGAAAAAGATGGGGAACCTGGCCCACAAGGGGTGGCCAAGTTCCCCGTCTTTTAATAAAGGTTTGTATGTTCATTTACTGGTGTGTCAGTGTTGTGCTTTGTTGTGACCTCTCCCCTTGTGTGGGTGCCTCTGGGTGTGTGTGGGGGGGTGTTTCCTGTGTTGTGTGGGTCCCTTCCCCCCTTTCTTTACCCCCCCATGGGCCGTGTGCCCTTCCCTGTGTGCTTCTGCTTCCCACTGTGTGTGTGCGTGTGTTGGGTGTGTGTTGGGGAGGGGAGGCCTGGCGCCGGGCGGTTTGGGCTCTGTGCCAGGGCTGTGTGGAGCCAGCTCCTTTGTAGAAGCTGTCATCCCATCCCCTCTCCCTTCTGCCCCGCCCATGCGGGTCCTGGCAGCTTGGGGGAGGGGCTGCGTTGCGCAGCTTCGTTTGCCCTCAGTCAGCCATGTTGTGCCGTCACTGTGCCGGGTGGGGCTTTCCCGCTGTTTCCGGTCCTGGCCATCCGTGTACTTGCACAGATGTTTGCCGGGTGTTTCCCGGGATGGGTGTTTGGGCGCTGGGTGTTTGCAGGCCCCTCCCCTTTCCTTCCCACAACCCCCCGTGGCGCTGTCCGAATAAATGTCTCCCTGCTCAGCGCCACCGGGTGTTCACTGGGTGTGCTCACCCACCCATCCACACCCATCTCCACCCATTGGCGCTGCTGCACTGTTCATGTAAAAAAGGCCTAAATGGAATATGGGATTTAATGTGGACAAGTGCAAAGTGATGCATGTAGTGAAAAATAATCCAATCTATGCGTACACAATGCTGGGTACTAAGCTAGGAGTTAGCACTCAGGAAAAGGATCCGGGAGTGGTTGTGAAAAATACAATGAAATCCACAGCACAGTGCACAGCAGCAGTCAAAAAAGCAAACAGAATTTTAGGAATTATTCGGAAAGGGATAGAGAATAAAACTGAGGATGTCATAATGTCTCCATACAAATCAATGGAGCGACCGCACCTCAAATATTGTGTGCAGTTCTGGTCGCGCCATCTCAAAAAAGACATAGCTGAACTAGAAAAGGTACAGAGAAGGGCAACAAAAATAATCAAAGGCATGGAAAGGCTCCCGTGTGAGGAGAGGCTTGGTAGGATGGGTCTCTTCAGCTTGGAGAAGAGATGACTGAGAGGAGATATGATAGAGGTCTATAAAATCATGAGTGGTGTGGAACTAATAAACAAGGAGCAGTTCTTTACCCTCTCAGCTAGTACTAGAACTAGGGGACACTCCATGAAACTCATGGGTGGCAAGTTTAAAACAAATAAAAGAATATTTTTTTTCACTCAGCATATAATTGGGTTGTGGAATCTACTGCCAGAAGCTGTGGTAAGGGCCAGTACTATAGCTGAGTTTAAAAGAGGTTTGGACAAGTTTCTGGAAAATAGGTCCATTAGTAGCTATTATCCAGATAGAATCAGGGAACATGACGGGAGCTGGGGGAAAACAACAGGGCATAGATCCCCCATTGTGACCTGTTGGGTGCTTCTCCCAGGCCACTGTGATTGGCCACTGTCGGAGACAGGATGCTGGACTAAATGGATCATTGGTCTGACCTAGTATGGCACTTCTTATGTTCTTACGTAAATGTATGTCTGACTGTAACTTTTTTGTTGTCTGACCAGTGTACGTGGAATTTGGAAGGACTGTATCTCACACCTTCACAATCATCTGTCCCAAATATGGAAATATGTGATAAAGGGTACCAATTTTATAAGTCTGCACAACATATGCAGAGAACGAGCCTAGGCCAGGGAATCTCTTACGTGTCACTGTGGTATAAGTTTGGTTTGTGATGCCAATTGGCCAGCAAAAATGTCAACCAAATATCCTCATTCTGTGCTGTGAGCACCCCAACTTCTCTCCCCCACTTGTTACTGGGAAGTTGGAAGCATCTGTTTAGGAAACAGCCAATCGAAATTCTCTTATGTCCTTGGTCACAGTGCTGCAGGATGTGATTGTGATGCTAATTGGCCATTCTGGATGTGTAAATCATGTCTCCTGATTATTGGGATGCTATCCCCAAAGTTCCAGTTACGTCCCTTCTATGCCCACCTCAGGGCCGCCCCCTATGCATGCCTCAAAGCCACAACCTATTGGTACTGTAAAGCTGGAAGCATGCAGTAATTGGCCAGGGAATGTGTCTGTCAGTCTGTTGGGTTGATCCCCATCCTTCCTCCTACAGCCTCCCTCCTACACCTTACAGGTGCCTGCCTCTGACTGGCACTGCATGTGCTGCTATTTATTTTATTTTATAAAATCATTTGCTTACCCTGCCCCTCCTGCTCCAAGCAACTTTAAAAAACATAAAATCAGTAAAAACCAAACAATAAAATAAAAATAGAAGGCACAGAACCAACGCCCCCTCCCAACCCCCGATCTCACCCTAAAACCCATCTCCCTCAGCAAAAGCCAAGTGGAACAGCCAGGTTTTACACATAGAATGGAAGGAGGGGAGATCCGTGGCCATTCGGGCCTCCACCGGGAGGGAGTTACACAGCCTAGGTGAGGCCACCAAGAACACCCTCTGCATAGTGGCCCCACGGGCCACACAGGGGACCTTGAGAAGGGTGCTGCCAGCAGACTGCAGTGGCTGCTCCAGAGCACGGAGAGCGAGGTGGTCCCACAGGTAGAGACTGGCTGATAACTGGTGAGGGAATCAATGTCAAGTGATGGTTTATTGAGAAGAGGCCGCACCACTGCCTCTTTGAGGCATCTTGGCACTCTGCCCTCCTGAAGAGAGGCAGTGATCACCCCCACCAGCAGTGGCTTCACCATCTCTCCACTGGCCTTAACCAGCCAACACGGGCATGGGTCAAGTTCACAAAAGTTTATCTTTATAATGGTCTTCAATGGGACAGTGTAAATTCCTTTTAAAATTGGGTCCGTTTATCAAATTGTAGTGTCAATTCCTTATAAAATTGGGTCTCTTTATCAAATTGTCCACACTATCAAATTGTCCTGTACTTTAGCAGAGATGACAGGTGGACACCGCCTCTGATTCTGCTGCTTCCCGCTTCCTCTTGGGGACCTCTTCTTTTGACCTTTGCTTGTGGACTGACTTCCTGATGCATCATGATGGCCTCTCCCTTGACCTAGTCTTATAAAAAAAGTATTCTCTCCCAGAGTTGTCTGGCCCATCACCTTGCTTCATTCTGTCTTTCCCACTTGCCCCCTCCCACTTCCCCAAGGTTTTGTTCTTTCCTTGACCTTCAATCCATTGACTCTTTTGACTTTGCTTCCTCCTTCTCCCTAGGGATGTGCAAACAGGTTGCAGTTTGGGTTCAGCCGTTCGGTTCGGTTCATGCATTTAGTTTGTGAGTTCGGGTCGTTCGCCGAGTTCGGGTTCGGCCATTTGGTTCGGTCGTGTTTGGTTCAGGCATTCAGAAAAAGTATCATGAGAGTGCATGATCATGTCAGAAACTGGAAATTCGAGTGCGTGCAGAGCTGTGTGGTGAGAGACTGTGTGTTTGGCTGGGTGGCTGTTCGGTTTGTTTGTTTTGGCTGTTTGTGTTTGGTTTGGCTGTTTGTGTTTGGTTTGGCTGTGTTGTTTGGCTGGTTGGTGAGTGTTGGTTTGTGGTGGGTGACTGACTGTGTGTTTTGGTTGGCTGCATGTTTAAAAAAAATGAAGAAGACTGCTGTGCTGATGCCATGGCTGGGGGCCAATGTGGTACTCGAGGAGGAGGAGGAGGTCGCTGCCCCTGGACCTTTGGTGGTGGTGGCTGGATCCTCAGGAGGTGCTTCCAGATTTGTAAACATTTTTTTACTTTGGGGACTAAATTCAACACAGAAAAGGAGAAGAGTAAGAAGCTTAGTAGAAGATCAAGGAGTGGGGATCTTTTTTCTGCAAGAGACCCATTTGCTAAAAAAAGATGTGACTAAATTTGCAAACTATAACACTGGTGAGATGTTTGCTGCCTGCTCCAAAAAGAAGAAAGTGGGGGTGATAATTGGATTTAGCAAAGGCAGATGAAACCATAACAGATAAAGAGGGCAGATTTTTATGTATAATGGGGAAGTTAGAGGGAAAACAAATGACTCTGATTAACCTGTATGCCCCTAATGAAGGGAAAGTAGCTTTCTTCAAAAAATATATTCCTATAATAATAGAGAAGGCAAAAGGCTGGAGATTTTAACACTACCCTATCTGTTTTGGACTATTCTGGGAAAGGAGTGGCTAGAAGAGAACAAAAAAAGACCGCACAAATATTCAAATCCTCTGGTATGAAAGATGTATGGAGACACATAAATGGGACTATGGGTGAAAACAGACATGACACTAACCACCCTTTAACCACCCTTTAACCACCCTTGGTGGTCATTTATGCATGTTTCAGGGGGTGATTTCAGATGTGACGGGGCGGCTTTGGCCCCGTCATGGAATCACCCTTTCGATTCCGCGCTGGCATCAAACCATCACAGCCAGCAGATGTGCTGGCCGATCCCAGCAGGGAATTGGGGGGGGGGGGTCAGGGCTGCGTGGCACAATGTGTGGCCGCACAGCCCCACCACCCCATGCTCCCGAGACCACCCGCCCTCCGGGAGATGAGAGGGGTATTGACCATGGCCTGGAATCAGCGGCGAGCATGGCCGCCAATTCCGGGCCGTGGTCAGAGACCAGACAAGATGTTACCATTCTCAACCACGGTGAATCCCACCGTGGTTGAGCGTGGTAATCTTTTGGGGGCAAAAAGTGATTCCTGCCAGGTGTTCACCCCCGGCGGGAATCACTTTGACCATGCTTTCCTAGATGGTCCCTGGACCATCCTTGAAAGAGTGGTTATTTTGATTCACGCCAGAGGTTCACTGTGGTGAACCTCTGGTGGACATCAAACAGATGTTACGGAACCATTCCCCACCACAGGGGATTGTCTGTGGTTGAACGTGATCTCGTAACGTCTGAAAATACCCAGGGCTGCATAGGGCACCAATACAGCCCTGCAACATGCATAAATAACCACTAAGGGTGGTTAAAGGGTGGTTAGTGTCATGTCTATTTTCACCCTATGAGGGAGTATACTTTCTACTCTGCTGTTCATAATACTTATTCCCGTATTGACCATATAATGACTAATGAGGAGGAATTACACAAATGCCAGAAATGTGATATACAGTCTGTGGTATTTTCTGACCACAATGTAGTTATTACCTCCTTTAGAGATCCAGAGAATAAAGAAAAGAGTAGGGGGACATGACAGCGACGGCAAGAGATTTTTGCTAAATGATAAAAAAAACAAAAAACAGATATGGGAAGAACCAAAAAACTACTTTGATTCGAATGAGAATTCAGTGGACTCTCCAGCCACTTTATGGGAAGCAGCAAAAGTGGTGGTAAGGGGAAAAACAATATCTCTTCAGGCACATATCACTAAACTTAAAAGAAAGCAACTTAAAGATTGATATGCCACATTGCAAAAACTGGAAGCGCAGAACAAGATAGCCCCCTCAAAAATACTCCAGCAGGAGATGTGCCCGTTTCAATCTGGGTTCCGCCCTGGCTATGGCACCAAGACGGCATTGGTGGCCTTGGTCAATGATCTCCGATGGGAGATGGATGCAGGATCTTCAACATTTCTCATCCTGCTAGATCTCTCGGCCGCTTTTGACACCGTGGACCATGGGCTGTTGTTGAGACGGCTGTGTGACCTGGAGGGTCTGGATGGGACTGTTCTTGAATGGTTCCATTCATGCCTCTCGGGGAGAAGCCAGCGGGTGGTGCTGGGGGAGGAGACATCTTGCCCCCGCACCTTATCATGCAGCATTCCGCAGGGTTCCATTCTGTCTCCATTATTATTTAATGTTTATATGCAGCCCCTGGGGGAGGTCATGAGGGGGTTCGGGTTGCGTTGTCAACAATATGCTGATGATAATCAGTTGTACCTCTCTTTTTCAGCGGACCCAGACCCTGCTATCTCGGTGCTATCCCAGTGTTTGGAGGCCGTGGTGGAATGGATGTGGCAGAGCAGACTGAAGCTCAACCCCGATAAGGCGGAGGTGATGGTGGTGGGGAGAGCGAAGGAGGTGTCGGACCCCTTATTGGAGGGGGTTCGCCCTCCTATAGCTCAACAGGTCCGGAGTCTGGGGGTGGTGCTGGATGCAGACCTCTGCCTGGAGCGGCAGGTGGAGGCAGTCGCAAAGGCTGCCTTTCGCCAGTTATATCTGGTGCGGAGGCTGGGTCCATTCGTCTCTGGCCCGGACCTGGCCTCCCTCATCCATGCCTTCGTCACCTCGAGGATATTGCAATGCGCTCTACGTAGGGCTTCCCTTGTGTTTGGTTCAGAGGCTTCAGCTAGTGCAGAATGTGGCAGCCCGTCTCCTTTCGGGGACGGGTCGCCGGGAGCACATAACACCAGTACTCTGGGCTCTGCACTGGTTGCCAATAGCGTACCAAGCCAGATTCAAGGTGTTGGTATTGATTTACAAAGCCCTGCACGGTCTCGGCCCCTCATACCTCAGGGGCCGCCTTGCCCTCCACGCCCCGGAGCCGCTCCTTCGGTCTGCCGGGGGTGCCTTCTTGGAGGTCCCTCACGTTAAGTGAGGGTCCACAATGGAGAGGGCATTCTCTGTGGCTGGGCCGCGACTCTGGAACTCCCTGCCGGAGGAGGCCCGCCTGGCCCCAAGCCTATTAGTATTTCAGCGGAAATGCAGGACCTGGTTGTTCACCCGGGCCTTTGGGAGGGGGGGTGGTAGTTGAGTTTTATTCCCCTATCCCAAGCAGTTTATGTCCCAGGCCCTGTTTATATGTCATTTTAATGTTTATATGGTATTTTAAGTGTTTGGATTGTTTTAAAATGTATTTTATTGTTGGAAGCCACCCCGAGCTGTGTTCAGGAGGGGAGGGGTAAAAATTTAATTAATAAATAAATATAAACAAATAAATAATTAGGAACAGAGAGATTATAAATGTGTATGAACCTGAAAAGATTAAAAAGCAGCCACAAAAAATTAGATTCCACTATTATGAAACGAACAATAAGACCGGTAAAACTCTGTCCAATTTGGTAAAGGCAAAACAAAGGAGGGCGCACATAGCAGTGATTCAAGATTAAAAGGGAGCAAGGAGCAGTGATGCAAAACATATACAAGAGGGCTTTCTAGGTCACTTTAAAGGAATTTACAGGACAAGCAACCCCGAGGATTTAAAATTTTCAAATTTTCTTAAGGATATACAATTGACCCACCTAAATGAGGCTGAAGGGGCCTTTCTAAACATGCCCATAACAGATTTGGAAGTAAATGAGTTAATTAAAACCTCAAAACAAAATAAAGCATGTGGCCCTGATGGATTCCCAAATAAATTTTATAAAGCATTCTCAGATATACTGAAACCCCACCTAACTAACACCTTCAATCATATCCTCAAGGAGGCAGTTATGCCAAAAGATTTTTATAATGTGACAGTGACGTTAATCCCCAAGCCAGGTAGGTCCTCCAAGATGTGCGGCAGTTATCGCCCCATATCTCTATTAAATGCAGACTTTAAAATCTTTGCAAAAATCTTGGCCAGTTGTTTGAGGGCAGTGATTGGGGAACTAATCCATAAAAATCAAGCGGGGTTCATCCCAGGAAGACAGGGCAAAGATAATATCAGGAAAGCCATAAATATAATTAATAATTTATCTAATAAAAAACACCTGCAATGGTAATCTCAGCAGATGCAGAGAAAGCCTTTGATTTGATTGAATTAAAATGCCTCTTGCAACATTAGAGAAAATAGGGTTTGAGGGAAATTTTATTCAATGGATAAAAGCAATATACAAGAATCCGCAGTCAAGGTTACTAATAAATGGAGTACTCACTGAGCCTTTTGAGTTACAAAGGGGAACCAGACAAGGATGCCCACTTTCGCCTTTGCTTTTTAACTTGGTGCTGGAGGTGCTGGCATGCGTTATTAGGCAAAATAAAATGATAGAGGGAGTGGAGATAGGGGGACAAACGCATAAACTGGCTCTTTATGCGGATGATCGCCTCCTTTTTGTAACAAACCCAACCAGCTCAGTCCCAGAATTGATTAGAATAATAGAGCGATTTGGGGAGATCTCAGGCTACTCTAGTAATAAAGAAAAGTCCTTTATATTAATCTATGGGAGGGATAAGCAAGAAGAGGACTACCTAAAAAACATTTTCCCGTTCCCAATGAGTGATGCGGGTTTAAAATATTTGGGCATAACACTTACAAAGGAGATAAAAGATCTTTACAAACCAAACTACGCTCCCCTCATTAAAAAACTGAGAGATGAAATCAGACCAAAGCTTATGATTTCCTGGTTGGGCAAAGTAAATCTATTTAAAATGATAATTCTTCCCAAGATCTTGTTAAAATTCAATACCCTTCCAATATATATGCGAAACAATTTCTTTATGCAATGTGATATACTTTTGAGGGACCTGATCTGGAATGGGAAAAAAACGAGGATAAAAAAAAGGTGCTAATGAAAACACCTGAAAAGGGTGGGATAAATTTACCAGATTTGAAGATTTACCATATGGCGGACACGTTGGGAGTGCTTCCCAACTGGTACCATGAGCAAGAAGCTCCAGAATGGGTAGTGATTGAGAAACATAGCCTACAGGTGACATCACTAAAAGAGCTAATAGTGGACTGTGGTAAATTACAGAAAAATATTAGTAATCAACGCCCTTTTGTAGAAACTCTACTAAATTACTGGATGAAGTTTCAAAAAAGCTAAAGATAAAAAAGGGCTTCTCCCCATACACACCAATTGACTGCATGAAGGTTAGAGAAGGGGAGTTGGCTCCTAGGTTAAGAGGTCTCCTGAGGTAAAGGGGTTTAACAAAGGGTGATTTCAGACGTTATGCAGTCCAATTCACCACAGTGTATTCTCAGCGGTGGCGAGCCATCCAACCACCCCCCGTGGTCCAGGAAGGCCCCGAACAGATGTGACGGGACTGTGACCACGGCAGGGAATCGGACAGACAGACCACAGCCCAGGGCGGTGCAACAGACGTGACACCGATTCCCGGCCGTAGTCCCACCCAGAAGGCACCGGGGAGGGGCGGGAGGCAGACATGGCCGACTCAGGGCAAATGAAGGAAAAAGCGCCAAAAGGAAACACCCGCACAAGGAAAATGGGAAGGGAGGGAGAGGAGGTAAAAGAGCCGCAGAGGTGGCACACACAACAGGCACAGAGACAAGGGCACAGTGGAACACACACCACAAGCACACGCCTGGGAACATACACACCTGCATGGGAAAGGAAGGGAAGGGGGAACACAGTGGCACGGACAACACCTATGGCACAATGGGAAAAGGGGGGACAGGAAGAGGGAGGGAGCGGCCCGGGGGCAGGGCAGGACACGGTGAAGGACACCCGGAACCCCAACAACAGCACAGCCTGCACGGGCAACCCCAGAGATGCACAGGCACAGGGGGAGGCCACATGGACAGGGGGTGGCCCGGGAATGGTCCAGGAGGCAGACAGGGACCCCACGCGCTGGCGAGGGTGTGATGGATGGGACGGAGAAGAGCCGGAGACATGCAGCCGGTCCAAATACAACCCCCCCGGGATGATGCCAGGAGGAGCAGTCCGGGGGTCCCAGAACCCCGCAGTCACAGAGGCAACCGGGGGGGGGCACCAGCACAGGAGGGATCGCACGTGTTCTAGGAAGGTCAGCAGCACCCCGGGGTGCTGGGTACCAGCTCAGTGTGCAGGCCATGGTCACAGGAGAAGGCAGCCATGGAGGGGAACACCAGTTGCAGAGGCAGATGGGAGGGCCCATGGAGGGGGGGCAGAGTCACAGGCAGGGGCAGCAGTACCCCAAGAAGCAGGCAGCACAGCAGCAAGGCTGGGGCATCATGGAGGGAGTGGGCAGCAACCCATGGCATCAGGGCGGAGGTGGGAGCTCACAGAGGGGCCAGAAAACCAGGACCCGTAAGGCACAGGGGGCCTCACAGCAAGCTGCAGGGGGCCACGAAGGGACTCGGGGCTGGGTCGCCCACCAGGTGCACAAAGTGGGGTGACTGAAGCATGCCCTGATGGTATCCCAGTGCAGACAATGTGGTGGGCAATGAGGTAGTATGCCTCGAAGGGATCCTACATGGCAAGTCCCACCTGCACATCAGAATGGGACCACACACCAGTCAGCACCATGAACTCCACCCGGGTGGGCTCCAACAAGCCATAGTCATCAGCTGGGGGTCACAGAAGGTGACTGAGCTCCAACAGGCAGTGATAGACTGCCCCACAGGACCGCTGGTACCCACGGGCCCCGTGAACGCAGCCAAAGAAAGACATGGCCAGGGCAGGGTCCCCCTCTGCCAGAAAGGCTGTGTAGGCAGCCAGGCTGTACACAGAGAGAGCAGACACGGTCTCCAAAGCCGACCACCCCACATATGCACACCTCATCTCTGGGATGCGCCCATCGGGAAGGGGACACAGGCCCAGTGTCTCTGCGTGCAACTGGCAATCACAGGTGCTCGTCTCATAGCCAAAGTACCGCAGCCCAGAGCTCAGACTAGCATAGACACTTGTGAGGCTGTCTGGGCAGCTCAGGAGGAATTGCATGGCCGGGGAATGCCACAGGTCACACAGGTCCATGGTCTCGTGGAAGGTCCAGCTATGGGGGACCCCAGGGGCGGTGGAGCCAGCAAGCCCTGGGGAAGCCCTGCCTGCCATGGTCCAGGACACGCCTGATACTAACTGTAAGAGAAGAGGGGCCCCACAATCCCTGAAGGGATGGGAGGGGGAGCAGGGGAGCTCCAAGGCCAAGCGATAAGGCCACAGGCTGCAACATTGCCCAGCTAATGAGCGAGACGTGGGGTGCAGACCAGGCCCAGCTGCTGGAACTGAGCACACATACAGGATATCCTACACACAGATCAGGGCAGCGAGGACATCAGGCAGTCAAAACACAGAGAGGTGGGAGGTGATGACAGCAGGAATGCAGCTGCAGCCCGCACATGCCCGAGCGCAGGCTAGACTATGCGCAGGGACCACAGGTGTGAGCAATGGATCGCCCACTGCCGCCCCGCCTTGGTGCGCTGCAGGATCTGGCCCAGCCGGCTTGGAGGGGAATCAGAGGTGACCTGTGGCCCCCCGGTCGGTAGGCAGATCGCAAACAGGGGGTGGGGAGACACATGCCCCAGCCTATAATGGGTGCGGCCCCAACCCACACGGGTACTGGTCACCATGGAGCTGGGGCGGTTGGGCGCCTGTGGGATGCACCTAGCAGTCTGCGCACAGAGGTACCGCTCGCACACGGAACTATTGCGCATCCAGACCACAGAGGTGCACCTGGCCGCCCAGCTGTGGGTGAGCATGGCCGCGAGCGCTGCTAGAGCCCGGAGAGCCCACCATGGGCGCAGGCACTCCCTGGCCCAGCTCAGGGCCCAGAGGGTGTCCAGAACGGCTCGGCAGGCCCTCATCCACGCCAGGACGCAGGCTGCTGCACTCTGTGAGGCGGCCAGCTCGATCCAGTGGTGAAGGGAGACCATGGGCCGTGCTGCCCAGATAGCTATACCCATTGCCCGATGGCTATGGGTCACTGAGCGGGCACAGGGGTGGTTGTCCAGAGTGCTGGCTTACTGGGATGAGGCCACCTGGAGAGTGCACTTTCGGATGGACAGATGCAGCCTCCTGCGACTCGCGGAGCTGTTAACGTCCTGGCTGGAGCAGCAGCACACCCCCATGTGGGCCCCCATTCCCATGGTCCAGTGGGTGGCCATCGGGGTCTGGGCCCTGGCAATGCCCGACTCCTGCTGGTCCGTCTCACAGCATTTCGGCGTCAGGGTGAGCACCATCACTGGTATCCTGCGAGACATCTGCGAGGTGGTGGAGGGCGTGCTCCTGGACCGTGCAATCCAGCTGGTGGACCAGGAGGCAGGGGAGGATTGGGAAATCAAAGTGGCCCGGGAAAATATAGTCTTAGTGGCCCTGTGCGGGCGGCAAAGCCGGAAATGGGCCAAGGGGGCGTGGCTTTGGCATGTGTGGCTTGGGGGCATTACTTGGGGCGGGCAGAGTGCACCAGATTTGGGGCCTAGCACAGCTGAGTCCCCAGACTCAGATCCTCAGCAGCCTGGCAGGGGTGAGTGGGAGGTTATGGGGGGATGGCAGGGGGGAGACTGCCACTGGTGGGGGTACTGACCCTCATTTCAGTGCTCTGGCTCCCCAAATCACTGCGTTTCAGTGCTCAATGGCCCCCAACCCAAAATCACTCTGTCCCTTGCTATGCATCCTACAGTAAGGCTTCTTCATTCCTACAGCAGCTGCACTAGTATTCCACAGGCCCTGTGTTTAGCTTAGCAAAATGAAGACTAAGGGCAGAATTGATACCAAACTTCAAATATC
>QEPC01010270.1:294753-313580 GCA_003113815.1 Sphenodon punctatus
GGAGGGATTTGAAGGAGCGGAGGGAGGGAGCAAGGTGGATGTGGGTAGGGAGGGCGTTCCAGGCATGGGGGGCAGCGAGGGAGAAGGGTCAAAGGTGGTTAGGTGAGCAGGAAAAACGAGGGAGAGTGAGGGAGAGGACAGCAGAAGAGCAGAGGGCACGTGCAGGAGTGCGTAGGGAGATTAGGTCCGAGAGGTAAGGGAGAGCTTGGTTGTGCAGTGTTTTGAACGTGAAAACCAGGAGTTTAACAGGATACATTCAGGAATGGGGAGCCAGTGGAGAGAGAAGAGGAGAGGCTGCACATGGTCGAAGCGACGGGCAGAGTGAATGACCTTGGCAGCGGAGTTTTGGATTGCGATAAGGGGGGGAGAGGTGAGAGCGAGGGAGGCCAGCGAGGTTTTTGGGTTCTACACAATTTTGGGTTCTAAATTAGGAATTACCACTTGTATATGTAAAATAAATCTAAAGCTATTTATTTATTGTTAGTTAGTTAGTTAGTTAGTTAGTTAGTTAGTTAGTTAGTTACATTTTTGCCCCACCCTTCTCCAACGACTCAGGGCAGCTTTCAGCATAAGAAATATAAAATCCAGTCAAATAGATTAAAATCCAATTAGTATTTAGTATTTAGTATAATTAAAATCCAATTATAAAACCCACATAATTCCAAGCACCTACCCCACCCTTTGTCCCCACTGTCTACCCACCAATCCTCCTCCTTGCCAAACCCTTCTACTCAGTTCCACTCAACCCCATTCCTGCCTGCCAAATGTGTGGCCAAACAAAAAGGTCTTAATATTTCTAAACTGGCTTTGAAAAAACTTCACCTACCAGTGTCTCTGGGAAGATTCAAGTTTCCCCATCTGCAGTTACCATAAGAGCTTTCTCTTATTTCAAGCCTCATTATGGCTTCTGCCAATCACAGAACAAATATTTATGTGGATTTTAGTAAAACAAGAGTTAATTCTACCTTTCCAGAATTCTTCCAAGAAACTTCAACAGTAGTAGCAGCCAGGCAAGCCTAGCTGAATGCAGAGAAGCAAGTACCTTACTCTCATTCTGAAGCCACTCACTGGGGGAACCCTCTGCTCAAAATAGATAGCAATCCAGTGATATGGAAAGAATGGGCTAGCAGGGAAATAATATATTTATTTCAACTAGCTGAAAATCTTGCATTCAAATCCTCCCAAAGGCTGCAGCAGGAGTTCAACCTACCAACCTCTGCTGCTTGGTAAGTTTTCAACTTAAGTTGTAAACATCTCCTGACTTTTTTCCAGATGACCTTTGAGGCTCCTGAGATACTGGATATACTAACACTCTGGAAAGGACTGTGTTCTTTTTTTTTCCTATCATATTGTTTTACAGTTACCTCATGTAGAAGTAATGGAGGACTGGGACCTAAAATCAGTTTTAGTATTTCGGACTGTGACCTAGAATCAGTTTTGGCATTTTCAGTAACCTGGCCAGTGGCTACTGTCATTAGAAAAATACAGTATTGAAAAAACCATAAAGATTCACTTTTAAATGTGTGCATGTGGAGCACCTACCAACCCGCCCCCAACAGTACTGGCTCCTCTGGCATTTGCCAGAACTGCCAGATGGCCAGTCCACCACTGTGCAGAAGTATCAACTAGACCTGGATCTTGAATGGATTAAGGCTATGGGGTTGAGCTTCAGGCCAGAACAATGGAATGCAGCACTGCAAAACATCCAGACTTCATCCATAGAACTGACCCTGAGGTTCATTCAGCAGAAAATAATATTTTGCTCCCACTGAACCCCTCATAGATTGTGTTGAGCTAGATTTATGGATGAAGACAGATGTTGGGAAATATGGCTGCAGTAAAGCCACTCATCCTGGGTTTTACACATAAAAATAGAACCTTGCTAGCTGACAAACACTCTGGTTCAATAGACCATCTTTGATTGCGAAATTATTTATTTATTTATTTATTTATGTCAATATTTGATACACCGCCCCATCCTGCCATAGGCAGCTCAGGGAAGCTTACAAGTTAAAACAAAATAAGAACCATAAAAATACACCTGACCCCTCATATGGAAAAGCTTAGAGCTTTTACAAATGTTGAGAAAACTATATGGATTTTGCAGAGTGATTCTACTAAGGTGCTACATGATTTGGAATGCTATGCGATTGCAACTTGTGACCGATGACAAAGATAAATATATGATTTTGGTTCTATCAGTGTATGACATTTCATTAAGTGTTTGCTGATGACTGTTGTATTTTATACATTGTTTTACTGTATTTTATTTTGTAAAACATTTTTGACTTAAGCCGTTAATAAATATTCTATTCTATTCTATTCTATAAAAATACACAATAAAATCAATAATCGTATAAAACATCACAGTCTTGAGAATAAAATCTAACACTCACCCTCTCCATCCCCCTCCCAACCCCCTCCCACTACCCCTCTCCCTCATCAAATGCCTGGCAAAATAGCCAGGTCTTACAATTCCATTGGAAGGAAGGAAGGTCCAGGGACAAACGGACCTCCACCAGGAGAGAGTTCCACAGCCTAGGAATAGCCACCAAGAATGCCCTCCTCATCATTAACACCCGACAAACTTGGGGAATCTTGAGGAGAGCACTCCCAGTCGACCACAAGGACCGATCCAGGACCCGGGGGGTGAGGCGGTCCCACGGGTCAGTGGGCCGCAGACAGTATAGGGCTTTATAAGTAAGAACCAACACCTTGAATTGGGCCCGGAAGACTATAAGCAGTGAATGAAGCACTGGTGTTATATGGTCCTGATAGCCTGTCCCTGTAAGGAGGTGAGCCTATGCATTCTGCACTCTGGACCATCACCAAGGGTAGCCCCATGTAAAGCATGTTACAGTTGTCCAGTGTTGAGGTGATAAAAGCATGGATGATAGTGGCAAGGTCATAGTTTGAGATATACTGCCAAAGCTGCCACACCAGATGTAACTAGCAAAATGCACTCCTCACCACAGTCACCACCTGGGCATCCAAGCAGAGCTGTGAATTGAGGAGCACCCCCAGACTGCAAACCTGAGGGACCATCAATTATGGGGGTCTCCAACCCCTCAGCCCCCCCAACCAGCATCACCTTTGTCTTCTCAGGATTCAGTTTCAGACGGCTCACCCTCATCCAATCCCCCACAGCCACCAGACACCATGAAAGCACTGAGATTGCTGGGCCTAGATCAGCCAAAAACTAGAGGTACAGTTGGGTGTCATTAGCATATTTATGACACTGAACACCAAACCTCCTCACGACCTTGCCCAGTGACTGCATACACACGTTAAACAGGAGAGGGGACAGAATAGAACCTTGCACAACTCCAAACTTGAGTTCCCAGGGAGACGAAGAACAGTCCCCCAGCACCACTCATTGAGTTCTTCTGGCCAGGAAAGAGCAGAACCACTCAGGAACAGTTCCATCCAGAATGGTCCCGCAAATGGACCACCAACATCTCATGGTCAACAGTGTCAAAGGCAACCGACAGACCTAACAAAATCAGTAGAGTCGACCGACTCTGGTCCAACTTACGGCGAAGGTCATTGACCAAGGCCACAAGGCCACAGACCAAGGCCACAAGCACAGTCTCAGTGCCATAACCTGGATGAAAGCCGGACTGCAAGGGATCCTGAAATCTGATGCCGTCCAAATGTCCCTGAAGCTGCTGGGCCACCACCCGTTCAATAAACTTCCCTAAAAAGGGAAGGTTAGAGACTGGCCGATAGCTAGTCTCTATGCAATGTCTAGCAATGGTTTCTTGAGCAGAGGCTGCACCACAGCCTCCTTGAGACACTCTGGAACTCTGCCCTCCCAAAGGGAGGCATTGACCACCCACGCCAGCAACAGCCCCAATGTCCCCCGGTAGGCCTTAACCAGTCAGGATGGGAACGGATCCAGTTCACAAGATGTGGCCCTAACAGTCTCAAGCACATCCCCCACATCAGCGGACGACACCCACTGAAACTGATCCCATAAAACTGGACAAGTTGAGGCATCCATAACCTAAGGTTCTCCTACCATATTAAGTGTGACATCGAAGTCATGGTGAATGCGAGTGATTTTATCCATGAAATAGTCAATGGATATGTCAAAGCAAGCACTGGAAGACTCCGGTTCCAGGTGGAGACAGGCCGGACTGACCAATCCTTTCACCACCCAGAAAAGCTCAGCTGGACGCAACTTTGCAGATGCTATGATGGCAGCAAAGCAACCCTTCTTTGCTGCCTGCACAGCCATAGCAGAGGTTTTTAAACTATCTCTATGCTGCAACCTGTCATCTTCAGCATGAATATGATACCACCATTGCTCTAACTGCCTCCCTTCCTGATTCAACCATTGCAGGACTTCCGTAAACTATAGGGACCCAAGCCACTGATGCTCATGGAGCGGACACCTCAGAGCTGACTGGTTGATTGCCTCAGCCAACACGATATTCCAAAAGGCCACAAAGTCATTGAGTGAACAGCTTTCAAGATTGGAGGCTATTTCCCCAAGAACATTCCAGAACTAATCTAGTTCCATAAGTCTCGAGGGGCAAACCAATCGAATGGGTTCTGCACTCATCCGTGGGCAGACATGCACTGGGAGACGGGCCCACAGGAGGTAATGATCCATCCATGACAAGGGCACCAACGACACAGCCCCCACTAACGGATCCCCCACCTCAAGGCCAGTGCAAAACACCAAATCCAGAGTATGCCCTCCCTCACGCATTGGGCCACTTACCACTTGAGACATGCCCATGGTTTCCATGGTGGCCATGAACCCATGCTCCATCCCCTGTAAGACTGGCATTGGCGTGTATGTTGAAGTCCCCCAAGACTACTAGCCTCAGGGACCTCAAGACCACCTCCAACACCAGATCTGCTAGAACATGTAGAGATGCTGCAGTACAGGTGGGTGCACTAACAGCAGTCCCAATCTATCTCTGGCCAAATCAACCACAAGATGAAGGCCCTCAATACTGGATGGGGTTTGCACCAGAAACCTCCTAACAAACCAAGTATCCCTAAAAATAATGGCTACACCACTTCCCCATCCCACCAGCCATAGTTGATGCTTCATGGAGTATTTATTTATTTACCCAGAATAATCCTGCAAAAATGGAAGAGACGGGTTTCCTCCATACATTGAACACTAGTTCAGTGAAACAGATGGCCTTGCCATCAAGGAGCATCTGGCATTCAAACATCAAGCCATCTATGACAAATTTGAGAAAATATGGACTGACTTCCTAGAACTGTATGATTAACAATGTCAGCGGGATCCCTACCCTTTCCCAATTCTCTGTTCTACATTCCTGCTTCTTCATGGCCTGAAATCCCTATAGATATAGCAAAGTGAGAGGGAACAGAAATACTCAAGGAAGGCCATAACACTTACCCATTAACAGCTCTTTGTTTAAACTTGCTCTGTCCACTGAGAGAATGTACTGCAAGATAAATAGCTCTAGGAAGTAACTGGTTGTGAAAGTTCTTCACACAAAATATTAAGTGAATGGCACTGGAGGGTGAATCCTCCACCATTTATTTATTTAAATTGAACTAACATCATAAAAGAAAACAAAGATAAACCCCATAAAACTGCATAAAATATCCAACCAAACCCTAACCACACCCAAATCCTAACCCTGCCTGTTAAATGCCTGGTCAAATAAATAGGTCTTCCACTGCCTACAGGGAGCTGAGCCATTTAGTTTAATGGATGGAGAAATGTTGCCATTTTGTCCGATTCCAGAAATACTAATGTCCATTTATGCAAATGAGGGGTCCTGTTGAGTCAGGAACCGTCTCTCTCTAAATCTGAGGTGGGGAACCTTTTTCAATCCAGGGGTCACATTGGCAATTTGAAAATGGTCTGGGAGCTACAATTAAATAAATCATTATTCAATTTAAATTGATTACAAATTAAAAGGTAATAAAGAAGTAATTAAAGTTAAAAAATCAATCCAAAATCAACATTTTCAACCCTAGCCCCTCTCTCCCTTCCTGTCCCCATTCCTCACTCTTCCCCACACAGAGCCCCAAATCCCCTCTTCCTTTTTCTCTGTCTCACACACACAAGCACCTACTAACGCACCCCCTAACGCACCTCTTAACTTACTCACTCCCTTCTCTCTCATATACACACAAGCACTCACTCACTTGCCCCCTACATTAGCACCCTCCTCAGTCACCCTCTCTCAAATAGACACACAAGCTCCTCTCACACACACTCACCCCCCTCTTTCACAAGTGTGCACACATGCATGCACACACACACGCACACACACACAAACATGGGGAAGAGGGAACAGATCCAGTGTGTCAGAGCTTCCGTGTCCATTGACTGCTGGGCTGAGTGGAGGCATTCCGGGACAAGCATTCCATCTCCAGCCTCCGTAGCAGCCAGCTCCACTCAGAAGAGGAAAGCAGTCCACCTTCCATCTCAGTGAAGCGGAATGAATGAAGGGAAGAGAGGAATTCTTCCACTGAGAAGGGAGGAATGCTTTTGCCAGCACATTCTCCAGACTTCACAGCAGCGCTTCCTCTTGGCTCCCTTTAGTGCATCCTGGCAGAGAGATTGCAGGCCATGAAAACGAGGAAGGCGGGTCGCATTGAATGGGAACCAGGAGGAAGCACTGGGGGCCAGAGAGAAGTATCCTGTGGACCAGAGTCAAGTATTCTGCGGGTCAGAGAGAAGTATCCTGTGGGCCCACGGGCTGAAGTTTCCCCATCCCTGCTCTAAACCCTTTTCAGTTTCTCAACCTCCTTTTAGATTGTGGACCATTGAATTGAACAGTTATCTGTGAGATAGTGCCACGTTAATACTTTTGCCACTAGTTGTATTGCTCACAAATAGAATTGAAAGTGGGTATCCCAAAATCGCGTAACCAGTTGAATTTCCAGTACCCGATTCAACCCATACCTGATTACAACCTGATTGGGCACCCGGTGTCTTGTAATGTCGACTTCTGGTTCCAGAATGTTGACTTCCAGTGTTGATTTTTCAACATTTTTATTGATATACTGACACCTAACATTGATTTATCGGGTTTCTGTCAAGTTCTGATAATTTTTCAGTCATTTCTGGTACCAGAAAATTACTTCCAGTTCCAATTTTTAAACTTTTAAACTTTTTCTTTTTAAAACATGTATTTATCTTCCCAAAAAATGACCAGTCCCAGGAAGTTATCTTCCAGTCCTGGGAAACTACTTCTGGTAATTTATTTTTTTAAAATAAATTGTACCAATTTTTTGGTTGTCCAATTTGATATACCAATCAATTAGTATACTGATTGGGAATCAGTAAATAGAAAAATTGCTACCAGAAGTACCTGATGTGGGGGGCATTGGGGCACCTGTTTCGTACCTGAGTAACCCAATGGGACCTGCTGTGCTACCTGAAAATGTGGGTATATTATCTAAATTTAGCACCCGTTTCGGCTCTACTCACAAACCAAATATGCTTTCTCTATTATTATGGTACTGACAATGTGCAATATGGAAAATGGAGACATCTTCTTCCCTTAGTACTTTTCACTCAGAAGTGCACACTCACTCACAGAGAGACAAGATATAGTGGAAATACCAGAGGTGGGAATAACCTTTTCCATAACTGTTGTCCTCTCCCTCTTTCTGGGCACCCTTTAATTAAGGCCTGATGTTCACTGAGTTTTCCCTGTTGCAGTCAATGAGGAAAATGCAGTGAACAAAGGTCCCTGCCTGTAATCCATGCATTGTACAATAATGGTTCATTATGCATTGCAAATTTGCTATACAACATGCTTAGTGATATGATCAGAAGTGCTTGTTCTAAGAAACTTATGCAGGAAGGTAACTAGTAAGGTGAATACCTGGCTATTTGTTCCATAGGGAATTGAATACTTTTTTCCTGAGGGTGCATGAATCCTCCTTGCCCTCATGGGGATGCCTTGGGATACAACCTGAAATCCAAAAAGAAGAGACTCATTTTCTTCCATCACAAATCATAGGGATTCTATTCCCAAGAGTCAGTTTGTGAATCCCTCACTCATAGCATCCAGTATTCACTTGCCTGGGCAACTCTTTTGAAGACAATTGGGCTATTCTTGGGAATAAATGCTTGCCAGTGATAGTGATGGTAAGCACATCTGACTCTAAGCAACATGTCATCTCCTGCACTGTAAAGTTTTACAGTATTTGGCATAGTAAAAAAACCTAGACGTTTGAGAAAATTCAGAGGTTACCTGGTCTTCCATTCCAATGGCCTTGAGAGCCTGGCGACCTCTGTGAGATAGTGCCAAGTTAATGCTTCTGCCACTAGTCGCATTGCTAATACGAATATCTGAAACAATATAAAAATAGCACTTTTTCATGTACATACTGATGGCTTGAAAAACAAATGATGTTAAGTTGTTAACAAAACAAATATTTTGATTTATCTTTAAATATCTCTGCTGCTCTAGAGTTGAAACAGATAGTGAGTTACCCACCCAGGCTTGTATGCATACCTGGGTGGGTACTAGGGCTGAAATGGCAACCCACTGAGGTAGCTTTTTCCAAAGGAAAAAGCTCTTTTGCAATGAGCAGCACGGTGCGATAGAGATGTTCATTCCACTACTTTCGTTCTGCTACTTCCACCACCTGCAAAAATAGCAGAACAATGTTTGTTCCGACAGTTTCAATCTTCTGCAATTTCAATCAGCACTGCGAAGTAGTGGAACAATGTTTGTTCTGAAAATTTCCGAGATTGTTCCAACAGTTTCCAAATTAGCGGAATGTCAGTGGTATTTGCGGAATGCGGGCAGAAAAGCTTCATAAAGTTGTGGGCAATTTAGAAATGGTGGAATGAAATAACAGAGCGGAAAAAGGAGTTGCTGATTCCGCCCTAGTGGGTACCCCTGAATAGAACAGGCCCCTCTTCTCCACTTGCCAGGAGTTTGGCAGGCAGGCAAGCAGTGACAGTTTCTTAGAGGCCTCTTTGGCTTAGGTTTGTCGGGTACATGTGCAGGTCACCCAGACACATATGGCCATCCTGTGCATACACACATAATCATCATCATCATCATCATCATTATTATTATTAATTTGTATAGCACGCATGCACACACCCATCTTCATGGCACCTGGAACACTTCACATCTTATGTAAAAACAAAATATAAACAATTTAAAACAATTTAAACAAGTAATTAAAAGGATTTTTAAAACTGTAAGATTTGGGAGGGGAAAAAGGAGGGCAAATTACATTAAGGGGACCAGAAGTGGATCCTAAAAGCACATAGAAAATAAATACGTTTTCAGCTGCTTTTTAAAGGTAAGGAGGGAGGAACAGAGACAAAAGTCTGAGGGGAGCAAGGGGCCCGCCACGGCCAAAGTCTGATCACCTACAATGGTGGAACCACCAGACAATGGGTGGTTCCTGAGCGCAGATATCCATCAGAGTGAGTCTGCAGAAGAAGGTCTCGATGATAGCCAGGGCCCTGAAAACCAGTAGTGCAATCTTAAACTCAATACGTCATTCTCCAGGCAGCCAATGCAGAGAATGCAGGACAGGTGTAATATGATCACAGCTGCCCAAACCTCAACTGTGCTGTTGCATTCTGAACAAGCTTCAAGCAATGGATAAGCACTGCTTATCCTGTAAAGGAGGGAATTACAAAAATTATGGAGGGTCCAAGGGGCCCTCCATGATCCAAGGGACCTCCAGACTCTGGATTGTCACCACTTCCTCCCCTGCCTCCAGACCCCATGTAAACAAAACAGGTACCTGTTTAGTAGAGCTGAAATTGTTAACCATACAGATACAATTATCTGGATCTAGATAGGATTTGTAAAAAGCAGGAGTCTGGACTCAATGACTCTTGTGGTCCCATCCAGCTCTATAATTCTGTGATCCGACAGATTACCTGCAAGCCCTCCACTAGGTATTATCCTCACAATTAATCTATGAAACTGGGAGGGGACAGGGGAGTCTTCACTTATCCTAGAAGGGGTGTGTCCGGGGATCGTGGAGCGCTGGAGTGAGTGTGAGCTGCTATTCACCTGTGTGGCAACGTCTGGGAGAGAGGCTTGGGGGAGGAGCTTGTGACCTGTGGGGCTTCAAAGAGCCCTGAAATCTACGGCCGCTGGTGTGTCCGGGGATCGTGGAGTGCTGGAGTGAGTGCGAGCAGCGATTCACCTGTGTGGCAACGTCTGGGAGAGAGGCTTGGGGGAGGAGCTTGTGACCTGCGGGGCTTAAAAGAGCCCTGAAACCTACGGCCGTGCCATAGGCGTGCACCTTGGATTGTGCGTACAAGAGTGCGCGCCCTTAGGCGTGCCCTTTGGAGCTACTTTGGAGCTGTGTTGAGTGCCCCTTATACATTGGTTTCCTTCATTATGGCCACAGGGAAAAGAGCTCGGCCAATGAAACAAAACAGTCCACACTCCCCGCTCAAAAGCTCTAAAAAAGCGTAAAATCAATGGCTATTTAGTTGCTACTACTCCGGAAAATAACTCTTATGTTTCTGAGAATTTTGACTCTCCCTGTAGCCCAGGGGCTTCTACATTAACTGTAAGTAATCATTTTTCTGTATTGGCGGATCAATCTTTGTCATCTTCATTTGTTTCCGTCTCTCACTCCTCTCCCAGTGAGGAGGAATCCTTTTTACAGCGGATGGTAGTTGATGCTCCTCGATTAGACTGTAAAGATCCGTTATATCAGTTTCTTCTCGATCATGTGACTTTATATTCTAAGACTTTGTTATATATCCATTCCCGATTTGCTTGTCTTTCTGAGAAAATGGATCAAATGTTAGCACAGTCAGGTGCAAAGAGCCCCAAATGTCAAAGGGAGAATTCTTTAAAAGCCCCAGTGTCAGCTCCCTTGGAGGCATCTTCGATTAAAGTGTGTGTAAGGGATGTGGGGCAAATGCAGCCCCATATGTCTGAGGCAGCACGGGCTACAAATTTGGCTTCCACTTCTATCGATGGAGCCTTTAGCATGGACTTGGCAAAACTTTTATTTTCTGTCAGACGGTTACCCACGGGGCATTTCCCCAACTTCAAACTTATTATTGGTGGACCTTTTGAACCCCAGAGATACGCCAAGATCAAGGGCAGTGGCTGCTTTCTGCTCTAGGGCAATGTATATTTGAGGAAATATCCTGATTAAAAACTGAATTAAAGGAGTGATAAGTATCTTAATTGAACTAGATGGGTTTGTGAGGCTAAAAGTTCTAGGTTTAGGTCTAATATGTATTAATGAAATTATGAGAATGTTAAAGGGATTGTTGTGTATTACATATGTCTTGTATATTTTATTTTATTGTTATATTTTATTTGTTTGTTTGTTTGTCTGCAATTTGTGATAACCTGAGGGTTAAACAATAAAGAATTTATTATTTTATCCTAGCAGGAGTAGTGGATGACTCTTAAATTCCAGGGCTGGTCTGGATGGTTAGCCGGCCACCCAAGGGTATAGTAGCAGCAGTGGCTAGTAGATAGTGGCAGTGGCTCGTAACAGGGGTGGTCTGGGTCTATTGGGACCCATGCCACTGGGAATTTGTGTATTTTTTTAAATTTTGGCTATAGCATGAGCTGATGCAATGAATAAAACTAAATGAAATTAAATGAAATGTGAGCTTCTTAGAGGTTGAGTACATGCAGCTCTAATCTCACATGTCCTCCAGCTGATAGCCACATGGATAATCCCAGCAGCTGGGAGGGGCAGGGTGTCTTTTACTTACCCCAGAAGTAGCAGAGAGAGTAGGCAGCAGCAGTAGCTCTCCTAGGGCCAGCCACCCAGCCCCAGCCCAGGAGAGTCACTGCCTGCCCACTATTGCCACTGCGGTTAAATATTCCCCCCTCCCTCCTCCTGCCACAAGCCAATTTGGTAGCTGCTGGTTAATCCAATTGTATGTGTATAATCTGTGGTTAGTTGCAGGGCTGTCTGCATATAGTTATGTTAGCTGGTGTATAGCAAAACAACTAACCATTACAGTTCCATCACTTGGGTGTTGTGCAGGCATTTTGCGGTATCTGGTTTGAGTACTGCAAATTTAACTAGAATCGCTGTTTTTGCAGGTACTCCTGTTTTTGCTGTAATGCCCTATGCTTCTGTTGAATATGTTGAAAAAATAGAGTATCATGAGTTTTCTAAAAGCAGATTATTTAAATCGGTGAGCACTGTGTCATATCTAAAAGAGCCCTTAGTGTGTCTTAGGATACTCACCCTGGGGGACTTCAGTGTGCACATCAGTTGTCGTTCTGAAGGGTCAGTCTCAGAATTCCTGGATGCGATGACTTCTCTGGGTTTTACCCAGATGGTTCAGAAGAGCATCCACATGATCAGACAGGCAATTGACCTCATTTTCAAATTAGGTTGATAGGTTTTGAATGTTTTGGTCACCCCTATTGGGTGGTCTGACCATTACTTTGTGCATTTCAGTGTGGGTGTCACTCTACCCAAATGACAGCACCATAGCTGATCCATTGTTTTGTGGCAGACATTTATGAGTGCTGGAGTTAATCTATGTGGTCCTTCCCAATAGGGGGTTGACACTGATCACTACTTTTATCTACTAGAGGGGGCCTTTAACTCCCTGGCTCTTCACCAGACCCAAGCCATCTTGACTGTCCATGGACCACTGTGATACAATAGCAATCTGGTGGACTTAAAAAGGCTAGGGTGTAGGTTAGGGACAAGTTGGCAGGACCACCATCTGGAAGCCAATCCTCAGATGCATAGAGAGTTCATGTGGGTGTAGAGAAGAGCTATTACTGAAGCCAAGTGGTTATATTTGTCCTTGGGCATAGATGCTACAAGGAATAGACCAGGGCAACAGTTTCATGTTGTGTGCAGTCTGGTGAGTCCAAACTGCCTTAACCTGTCTACTGTTTATTCAGTGGCTCACTGTGAAGAGTTTGCACATTGTTTACAGAGAAGACCGAAGGACTCTGGGTTGGATTTTCTGGACCTTTTGTTGTGGCGAGCTGGAGGGACTCATGAGTAGGGCTCTGGCTGCATTTTCACTGAGAAACGTGAAGAAAAAACAAACACAAAACAACTCTGCATGTGCAAATGGTCACCAGGGCAATTCTGCTTATGCTGAGACCTTGTCAAAAAATGGTGGCGGCAGCCCTCCTGTTCATCTCCTGCCCTTGCCATGCTTCCCAAGCACATAAGGGTTGCAGGTACCAACAGGAAACTGAGCAGAAAGACATGTTTTCCTTCTTGTACTCCCTGTTTTGTTCCTAGCTCTAGTCCTTGTGACTTGCTCTCATCTCCAAACTAGGGCTGAAACTCACCCTCGTGTTCTTGCATAATCTCGGCAAGAAACAGCTTCTCACCGATATTTGCAAGAATGAGAACAGGTTGAGAAACAGCTGATTCTCGACTCATTCTCACACGAAACTTGCATGGCCAAAAACTGACACTGTACCTGCACAAATGGTTGGCACAGCTTTCTTGTGTGTGTGCCCAGAAGCCATTTTGTGTGTACTCAGTGCTGGTTTCAGGGTTTTGAGACTCTTGTGTGATTCTTGGGGAAAATGACTCTGCGCATGTACAAAATGGCCATCCGGGCCCGTACATGTGAAAAATGGCCATGTTGGCCATTTTGCACATACACAGAGCGTTTTTCGATAATCTTGCAAGATTATCGCAAACCTCGGTGACAAGACGTGAGATCTGACCAGGGTTTGCGAGAATAATATGAATTCTTGTGAGAACTCAATGTGTTCCTGTTTTGGCAGTACCTCCAGACCCCTGCTTTTATTCTTAGCTCTTTGTCCTTGTTCCCAGTCCTGTTTCTCCTCTAGTCCCTGTCTTCAGTCTTGTGTTCTGTTTCTGCCTCTCTAATCCCAGTTCAAGCCCTGTTCCTATTCCTGCACCTTAAACCCCAAAACCCTTGCACCCCCTTGCACCCTGTCTCTTCCCCCTGCCCCCATTTGGCCCCCACTCCTACCTCTGACTCCTTACCCTGCCCCCGTTTGGTCCTCTCTGTCCCCTTCCTTTGCCTCCTTCCCTGTTTTGGCTCCTTTCTCTACCCAAATTTGGCTGCATCTGCCTCCAGCTACACCTCTCTCTGCCTCCTTCCTCTGCCCCTTCCCCCAGTTTGGCACCCTATCTCCCTTCTTTCCCTGTTTGACCTGCCCTCTCTCCCTCCCCCGTTGACTCCAGTGGTGTTTTAGTGGTGAGTTCAGGAAGAAGTTTCAGAACATGGATGTTGCCATCTCTGCTCCATTACCCTGAGCTCACACTTTCAGTGCTTGGGGGAAGGAATTGTATCTATGGTATGTCAAGTAGTCAGCCACTTTATTTTATATATATATATATATATATATATATATATATATATATATATATATATATATAACAATTAGATTTTTTTGTACTTTCAATGGCTAATTGCTAAATAAAATTATGATATTTATTTATTTATTTATTTATTCATTTATATAAAACTTTATATCCTACCTCTCCTGCCCAAGGCAGCTTGAAGTGACTAATTAAAAAAATAAAAAATATTCAATAAAAAAAGATGAATGCAGTAATAAAATTCAAATATTAACAATAAAATGGGGAAGTTAAAGAAAATACATGTAAAACTCCTAACACCCTATCCCTCATCCCCCTTCCCTTCACCCATCTCCCTTACCAAAAGCCTTGCAGAACCGCCAGGTCTTGCATAGTCATCAAAAAGAGGAGAGGTCCGGAGCCATCCAGGTCTCTGCTGGAAGGGAGTTTCACAGCCTAGGTGCAGCCACCAAGAAAGCTCTCTCCATAGTTACCCCCTGAAAAACCCAGGGGACCTCAAGAAGGGCACTCCTGGACGGCCACAGGGACCAATCCAGAGCTTGGGGGGGGGTGAGGAGGTCCCTCAGGTAGGCAAGACATAGGCTATATAGGGCTTTATAGGTAAGCACCAGCACCTTGATTCAGGCCTGGAAGACTATAACAGCCAGTGCAGCAAATGGAGCACCAGTGTAATGTGCTCACGGTGACCAGTCCCAGTCAAGAGACAGACTGCTGCATTCTACACTAGCTGCAGTCTCTGAACGGTCACCATGGGCAGCCCCACGTAGAGCGCATTACAATAGTCCAGTCTAGAGATGAATTGATTAGAGCCCAATGAAGGGAATGGGAAATTCATGGGGTATCACAGTGGACCATTCTACAGGTGCTTGATGTTGAAAGTAGATGAAAAGTTCTGCACATGGAGAAGGGCTCATTGGGGATCCTAAAGTGCTTTAGGAATAGATAAGTGAGGCTCAGAAAGACCACCATGATTTACCCATTTGTCTAATGTGCCAATGGCTCTGCTGAGAACAAACTTACAAATCTTGACAGCCCATTTTTGTGCTGCAGCAATGTAGTAGTAGCACCGAACAAGAGATTCCCAGCTGGGGGATTTTATTGTTGCACAAAGTGTCTTGAAGAGAAATGCAGAAAAATATAGTTTTATCCTGTAGCTAAACTGAGGTCTGCAGGAGGTGATCCGAGGTATTGATTGCAATGTCACAAAGCAACTTTGATCCCCACCAGCCCAAAGGCTAACTGGTGGCAGAGGGTAATTTCAGACGTTACGGGCCTCCCTTTTACCACAGTGAATCACCTGTGGTGGAGGAGATCCCTTAACATCTGAAGGGGTTCCCACCAGATGTTCACCACAGTTAATACCCGGCAGGAATTCAACTAACCACCGTTCTGGAAGGGAGGCCGGCCTCACCTCCAGAACGGTGGTTACCTGGACCACGGTCCGGAATCGGCAGCCGGTAACATCTGTTACCGCCACCGAGGCCAGAGCGTGGTCCCAGCCATGAGCTGGGATCAGGTGCAGTGGCTGGATTGGCCACTGTGCCCGCCCGTCTCCAGGAGGGTGGGTGGCCGGGGGAGTGTGTGGGGGCCGGACCGTGCAACCACATGTTGCGCCATACAACCCCGCCCCCTCCCTGATCCCCAACCGGAATCAGGCCGGCACGTCTGTTGACCGGTTGGCCTGATTCCGGATGGGGATGAAGGATTGACCATGTACCATATCAAGAAGGGAGGCCGGCACGTCTAAAATCACTTAGAGTGAGCCATTACTTAGATCAGCTTCAATTAATCTCACCCACCAATGCAGAAGGTGTGCTTGGAGGAGTGTGGGCAACCAGTAGTGAATTAGATCTGTGCCTATCCTGGCTAGGGATGGGCGAACGTGTTTCGGAAGTTCGGAGTTTGGCCCGAACTCGACCTGTTCGGATGACCAAACCCAAACCCGAGCCCGAACTGACAGAACTGAACTCGATTCCGAACGTTGAAATGACCAAACAGTTCAATCAGTTCGGATCGCGTTCGGGTGAGTTCGGGTGGCAGAAACATGTCACTGGAAGGCAAAACATGACAGTGAGGGAGAGTCAGCTAAGGAGTAGACTTCCAGGCACCAGGGGTGAAGAGACTTGGAGTAGCAGCAAGCCTGTCCAATCATCATCCCTTTTCACCTCAGACCACTGGCTTTTCAGTTTGAGATTGGCCACGGGCTAGGTTGCACAGAGCCAATGGGGCTTGTGGTGAGGTGGGCGCAGCAAGAAACAAAACTGATTGCCTCCCCCCTTCCCAACACCTTCTGAGCTAGTCACTGTTCCTGAACAGCAGGTGTTTCAGAAGGCTCCCTCTCTCCCAGCAGTTTTTGATCCTTCCTATTCCTAATCCATTGCCATCCTCCTCCTATTTCACCCATCCAANTAGATTTAGGTGTTGTTTTGTGTCTTTACCCCTCCCTGTGTTCCCTGTGTTCAATCTTCCTTCCTCCCTCCCCCTTCCATTGAATCCTTTCCCTCTCCCTCTCTATACATTCCATCCCTGATTCCCTTCCCCTGGTTTTTTATTCATTTAGAGTAGGATTATTTGATTGATTTAGGTTTCATTTCAGTTTTGTACCCCTCCTTGTGTTTGTGATTCCCCCCCATCCCATATATATATATAGATAGATAGATAGATCAATTAGAGATAGTAGACAGTTGTAGGAGTTACTAATTAGCTTAGTGATAGAGATAGTGTTTAGTGTTTAGTTTTAGTATTTGTAGGAGTAAGCCTTTGTGATTGATAATCCATTTAGTTAATAGTTGATAGCATTTATAATACTTATAACAGTTAGATTTTGTGTGTGTGTGTGTGTGTGTATATATATTAGATAAAAAAATAAAATTTAAATATTTTTTTTTAAAAAAACAATATAAAAACATCATTTTGGAGGGAAAAATGGAGAAGGGAAGGAGAAGTCGGTCTGCTGCCCATACGGGAGGTAATGGGGAACATGCCAGAGGCAGAAGGGGCTGTGCCAGGGGAGTGGCAGCAGGCAGCAGCAGTAGCCCGAGCACATCAGCACGCCCCAAACTCAGCAGGCCTGCTTTAGGGCCCCAGGCTTCAGTGGCTCAGTGTCACCTCCTTGCAGTGCCCTCCTCCACTGCCACACAGGGCACTGGAAGGCCTGCAGTACATGAGGCTGCGTCTGTCTCTGCTGCTGCTGGTTCTGAAGCAGGTGCTGGTGTTGCTTACGATGTTCCTCCAGGGCCACCAATGTCCCTCACTGTCAGGCGATCCCCAGCAGTCCAGAGTTGGTGGATCCCACCCCGGATGCTAGAGGCAGGGCCCGATCCCCGGGCAATGTCAGTAGGGAGAGGAGTAGCAGCAGCTGCAGCACAAGCAATGATAGAGGGGGGCACAGGGAGAGTGCCAGCAGCATGGTGGGCATGGGCAGTCTAGCCTCAGGGTCCTAGTACTCCCCTTCATGGGACATCACCATGATCGGGGACAGTGAGGAAATGGCAGACACTAGTGCCGCAGAGGAGATGTCTGCAGCTGAGGTGATGGCTGAGCCTCCTCCCAGAGCTGTGTCGCCAGTGCCACCAAGTTCTCCCCCTCCCAGAAGTGCTGGCAGCAGTAAGTCACCCAGGGCAGGCCAGAAGGCAGGAGGGGAAAAAAAAATCCTCAGTCTGGGATCATTTTAAGCAGGTGCAGGCAGATGATCCCAGAGAGGTGCAGTGCACTTTGTGCAAAAAGGTGGTAAAGCATGGGCAGGTGCTCAGCAACCTGGGGACAACGGCAATGGCAAGGCACCTGAAGTCATGCCACAGTGCTCTGCTGCTCAGCGGGAAGGTTGAGGAAGAAGATGCCAGCGGGTTCCTGACCGCAGAGGCCAGGCGCCCGGCACCTTCGGTGGGTAAGCGTCCTGCACCAGCAACAACTGTTGCCTCTATCAGCAGAAGCAGTATTCCTCCTGCTAGGGGGGCAGAACAGCAGCAGGAGCCTCCCCAGCAGCGCCGTCATGGAGGAGCTGGGGTGGGGGGATCTGTTGAGGCCATCGGCACGGCGCCATGACACTGGCCTCCAAGAGAAAGTGAAGCGCATGTTCGCAGAAATGATTGCTCTGGATGGGCATTGGGTAGCCCTTCTCAATTGTGGAGGAAACGGGCCTCCAGCGGCTGATTGGATTCCTGGCCCCCAACTTTAAGATGCCTTCCTGCTCCAACCTGAGTCAGACTGTGGTGCCACAGCTGTACAGGGCTTTGAAGGAGCGGGTGAGGGAGCAGCTGGCAGGGGCTGTGGGGGGGCACAGTCCACTTCACCACTAACCTGTGGTCCGCCAGAAATGCCCAGCATGCCTACCTGGCAGTGACTGCACATTGGTGGCAGGACCCAGAGGCAGCGCTTGGCAGTGGCAGGAGGGGTCCTGAAGCAGGGCTCAAGTGGGCCCTGCTTCAGGCACAAGTCATGGACAGCTCCAACACCTCAAGGAACCTCAAGGAAGCCCTGGGTGAGGGAGTGGGTCACGCCAGGAGTGGACTTCACCAAGGTGTGTGTGGTCACGGACAACGCGGCCAATATGCTTAAGGCAGTCC
>QEPC01010270.1:321439-333633 GCA_003113815.1 Sphenodon punctatus
CAGGGATGTTGGGTGCAGGTTGCGGGGGGTCTGGGGAGGTGGGTGTCAGGTGGGGGAGGGTCAAGGGAAGTGGGTGCAGGTTGCAGGGGGTCTGGGGAGGTGGGTGAAGGGTGGGGGAGGTCAGGGGAGATGGGTGAAGGATGGGGGGAGGGGGGAGGGTCATGGAGGGCTCAGTCTCTTACCTGCTCCTGGAGTTCCAGCGGTGGCGGTCCCCACCCCGGCTGCAGATGGAGGTGTAATGGAGGGGGGGAGTTTAGTTTTTTTTTAAAAAAAAAATTGCCCGCATGTCCCCACGGGGCCAGGATGCACGGGCAATTTTTAAAAAAATAATTTAAAAAATAAAACCTGTTCACTGCCATTGCTGCTCCCCCCTCCCTGCCCACCACCACTGCCACTCTGAACAGCTGATGGGAGCCCCATCTGATGGTCAGACCGGTGGTGGGGAGCGACAAGTCAGTGGGGGCAGGGGGGAGAGTGGCAATGGCAGCGGGAACCAGGAAGGAAGCAGCAGCAGCGCAGCAGAAAGGCCCGCTGTTCGGAGATCCGAACAGCATGCCACCAGCCTGCATGTGTGGCTGAGGCAGGGAGGAGCAATCATGTGTGCTGCTCCCTGCCTCAGTCCCCCGACCAAGCCATCTCTCCAGGGCTGTTAGTGCGACCGCCCTGGTGAGATCTTCCATTGCGCCCATTGAGTGCAATGGAAATGCTAGCCCCTCCCTCCACAGCACGTCCCATGTGTGCTGTGGACGGAGGAGCTCAGCCTTTTTGTCCCTTCAGGGATCCACTCCCAGTGGAGTGGATCCCCGAAGGGAGAATAACAACAGTGACAGCTACAGCAGCCTCTGAAGCAGCTCAGAGGCTGCTGTAGCTGTCATAAGCGATGCAGTTTTTTATATATATACAATTGAGCAGCGGCAGTGGCCCCCGAGGTGCTTGGGGGGCAGTGTCCCAAACTCTCAGCGGGGGGAGTCGCCACTGATTCAACTGCTTATTAAATTTGTTTCCATTATCCAATCATTTTTGAATTTGGTACACATAATGCCTTCTATACAAGGTATAATCTCTCCATGTTTCATCCAAATATAATTGAGGGGAAAAAATACAGCCAAAAACGTGTTTTCCTTTGAAACCAATGGAAAATGAAAATGGAAGCAAAAATGAAAACAAAAATTTGATATTTATGAAAACAAAAATGACAGATTTAAAAAACAAAAACAAAAAATGAAAAGAAAAATGACATGGCTCCCTGGTGCACACCTCTACCAGCAGTCACAAAATTAAGAAATCAGGCATTCACCCCACCACCCTGCAGGGGCACCATCTTGGCATGACATTGGTCCTGTGGCACTGGTAACTTGAACAGACCAGGCAAAGGGAAGTGGAGCCAAGCAGACAGACCTCCGTCTGGCCTCATGGTGCCAAACACAAGCAGTTGGTAGAACAGTAGACGTTACACTTTACAATTAGGCTTTGTTGTGCCATGCCACAGCTTAGATAACACACACAACCCTGCAAAACAGTCTGCAACTGCTTGGAGAAATAAATGCCATCAAAAGTCAGGAAGCCCAGGCCCCAGCAGTCACAAAATTAAGAAACCAGACATTCACCACCACCCTAGAGGCATCCTCTTGATGTGGCATTGGTACTGTGACACTGGTAACTTGAACAGACCAGGCAAAAGGAAGTGGAGCCGGGCAGAGAGATCCCTCTGGCCTCATGGTGCCAAGTGCCAACCAAGCAGCAGGCAGAACTAGAAGCAATGTGGCACCCAATTATTATTTTTAAAAAACTGCATGGCATGGTAAAGGTAAACTTAACCCCCATCCCTGAGCATTGGTCCTATGAACAGGCCAGGCCAACATATCATACCATGCCATGCCATGTCATGCCATGCCAGGACAGGACAGGCACCACCACCACCCCAGCTGATTACTTAACGATCCAGCAGCACTGTCGCACACAGCCAAATTCATCAAAGAAAATGGACAAAATGACTGCAGCCACTTTTATTTTGCCATGCCAGCCAACCAAAAGCTTGCCACCTGGATTGGACAGCCAATCAAAACTTGCACTCAATTGTCTCCTCCCATACCACTCCTCCTACCAAATATGACACTAAGTTCATTTCCAGAAGAAGCTCCACTATTCACCAGCCGCCCCCCCCCCCCATGCAGCATTTTCCAAAGTTTCCTAAGTTTTCTGAAATTTTCTGAATAATGACTTTGATTCTCGGAACTTCGGAATTCAGCCTTTCAGAACCAAATACAGTAATCTTTGCTGGATTCCAAAGTTTTCTGAAGACCTAGTTTCAACCCTACTCTTAAACAGAAATGAACCTTAAAGAGACCCACACTTCAGGGCACCAGACCAGATCTTGCAACAAACCTAGATGCCAGCTATTTCCACTCATCCACTAAGACACCATGGTTACAGGACCAAATAACATCAGCTAGTGCTACAAAATCAGAGGATCCTATACATGCACCTCTACTAGGGTAGTATATATGGCATTTTGCTGAAAGTGTCCTTTTATGACTTACATATACCAGGCAGGGCTGTCTCTTAGAAGAAGGATTAATGGACATAAACTTGTTATAAGAAGAAAGGATGTACATAAGCCAGTGGGAGAGCACTTCAACCTACCTGACCACATTCAGTCTCAGATTTCAGGTTGACTGTCCTTAAACAAATTCATACCAGGGGTTGTTTATAATGTGAGATAGCAGAACAGGAATTTATAAAGAAATTTGATTGTGTTAAACTTGGATTAAATAGGGATTATGGTTTATACTCAGATTGCCAAGAATGATTTGATCTCACTCAATTCCATGGATGGTTTGACATTCCCCATTTTCGACTATTATATGTCTAGGGTATATCAGCATTGTAGTCTTATGCTGTGCACTCTTGTCTTACACTTCTCTTTTAAACGAGAAGCTGCTGAAAGAGATTCAAGAACCAGCATTTCACAACTGCTCAGGTTTTGCAGTTGCTTTTCTGGTCCATCTGCATCTGAGGAAGTGGGTTGTTGCCCATGAAAGCTAATGCTGAAATAATACTAATTAATTATATAAAATCTTTTCTAAGTTAGTCTTTAAGGTGCCATACTTTGTCTTTGTCTATATATATTCACTGGAGGCATGTCTGCAGCTGTGTGGAGTTGGGGGAAGGGAGAAGAGAGAGACATTCTGCCTGCTGGTGTTCAGAGCTCATTGGCTCTTCTCCCCCCTTCCAGGTACTTATACAGGGGCTGGGGCACCCTTGGGCGTTAGCCCTTGGGCGGCCCCACAAAGAGCGACACCTAAGGGTGTCGGCCGTTGTCAGGGCCGTTTGTGGGGCTGAGTTGGCGTTGGTGCCCCCCCTTTTTACTTCAGTCTTGCACCTGGAAGAAGACTGTGTGAAGTCAGACTAATAGTACCCGAGTCATAACCAGTGGGAGAGCTGAGAGGAGAGCCATGCGTGGGCTGGGACTCACAGCACTTGGTGGCTGCCTCACAAGATGTGCCCTGCCCTCTCACCACCCCCACAGTGAGAGCAGCACTTTCACCTGTGACTGTGCGAGGGACCCTGGAACACCTGTGCAGGATTGAGTACTGAGAGAGGGACAGCACTGGAGGAAGGACTAGCTTGCAGTAATGTTACGGAGGACACTGGAGGAGCAGGTGCTATAGCGGCTGTCAAACTATCTGAGCAGACTGGGGACTTTGGGTGAAGGTACACCAATTAATGAAATTAAGACTATGGTAATAGGCCTCCAAATTTCTATATAAGTGCTGACTTGTTTAAGTGGGGGGTATTGAAAAGAGGAATAGGATAAAGACAAAATGGAGTTAAGATCTAGAGCTCTCCACAATAATGCTTCCCTGGCAATGGAACTTATGCAAGTAGAGAAGCTGACTGGAGAGTTTTGCTCTCCTTTGCGCAGCCAGTTGAAACTTGCACATTTTTTCCACTCAAATAGTAATAAGAAGATAATAGTTGAAGCACATGCGATGCCTACCACAAACCAACCTCAAAGCCCTGCTGGGGCCCAAGCACAGGACCAAGTGAGGTTGGAGTCAATCCCTTTATTAGCAAACATGGAGAAGTACCTAAACTTACTTAACCGCAAGTTTGACGACCACAATATTAGGTTAGAAATAGATATGGATACCCAATTTAAAGAACTGAAAAATAAGGTACAACAAAATAACGATCACCTGTTCACTATGAAAGTTCTGGTGGGAGGATTGTGGATTGGATTTTATTCTTGGACGGGCAAAATGGGAGCTAGGGAGGTGACTGGCCCTGTGCAGAAAAACACTGCAACACAGACACAACCTACTCACCGGCTTAGTAAACAACCGCCGGTTGTATGCCAGGGAACAATAGTTGAGTTGGCAGTTCATTCTAATGAGGAAAGAACACAGGATTCCCCAACGGGGGTACAAATGTATATTAGGGTAGATAATGAGACTCCCCTTTTACACTCCCTCCCACATAATGAACGACCCTTAACGAAGCTAGGGAGAAGAGTAAACCATCTATAAAGGTTTGGCTGCAGGACACCGATGCAAGATGGGCACCGGCAGTTATGTTTCATTTCAATAAAAAGAGGAAATATTGGTTTCTGCAGAACGGGGCTGTAGATACCCAGGGTTTCTTGGATTTTCTACAGGAGAAAACAGCATTGAAGGTTCTCCCTGAGGAGGTGGCTGAGTTTAAGCCACTCCTTAGCAGAGGGAGATTCCGTAGATGGGAAATGGAGTTTGCTACAATGCAAACTCAGGATGCGATATGGAGAGCTAGGGGGGGATTGAAGAATATGGGCATGTTTCTTCAAAGGATTGAAAACACTTTAGCCAGGGCTTTTATTAAAGAGCACAATGATCAGATGCAAAACTATCAAGTAGATAACGACCAGCTATCCCCAAAGCCTCCTTCTAGCCAGGAGTGGATTATTCTGGACCAAATAGGGATGACAGAGAGACTGGGAGTAGCACCATCCAAAAACTCCCTAGCTTTTAATAGAATGGGTGGGGAAAATGCAGAAAGATGGGGAAAAGATAGGAGGCATTTAAATCCAACATGTTTCGATTCCTCTACTTTGGAGTGTACTGTCGATTTGTAGTGTACTGTTCGATTCCTCTACTTTGGAGTGTACAGAATACAAGCTTCCCCAAGTACAGTTAGCCAACCTATGGGAAGAAAGTTGGAAGAAAGTCTAGTGGGCTTACGACAAGAGGTGCTTAAGTCAAGTTTAGAGGAGACAGCAATCAACTTTGAGTTGTCTGTCTTGGAGTATAGAGGGTTTGAGAGCAAAACTAGGAGATGAAGAATGGAAAGAGTTTATTAGGGCTAATGAGTTTGTTTCCAAGAAACATGGATGACTGCAGCTGAAATTGCAGCATTCTCATTTGATGACTACATGGTATTTGGGGTGGAGGGGACCTCAAGGGCTAAGAAGGGGAGACGGTCAGGAGGCGTACTTACCCTGATACCCCTTTGAAGGTCCTAACAATAGAACGAGTAGTAGTTTCTTTGAAGAATTGTATAGCAATAGTGATTGAGGTCCCCAGACAAGGTAAATTCATCCTTATTAATGTCTATATACCCCCAGAGGCCTCAGATTATTACAAGACTTGCTGGGAGCAACTAGATGAACTTCTTGCAGAAATGAGTTATAAGTACCCACAAGGTAAAACACTCTTAGTGGGAGACTTCAATGCCAGAACAGCTGATACAGATGAAGCTGCATTATCTGCTTGGGAGAATTTTACATGGGGACTTGACTCTAGACGGTCATTAGATGGTACAATAAACAAACATTGAGAAAGATTTCTCCAAATATTGACCAAACAAGAGCTCATGATAGTTAATGGACGTGTCCCCTCTGATCCTTGTGGGGAATACACATATGATTCACAAAATGGGGCAAGTGTAATAGACTATGTTTGTCTTTCCCCGGCATATTTTTACGAGATTAAGGATTTTCAAGTGATTAAAAGACCAGAGGGATCACATTACCCAGTGCGCCTTGAATTTGGGCAGGTTGTAGCTCCCGCTCAGATAGAATACTTCTGTCCACATACTCAAAGTGTCAGGACAAAGTGGACACAAGGTGGTAGTATTCAAATAGCTCATTTCCTTTTTTCAGCGTTGGGAGAAGATCTCAGGAATAAATTATTGAAGGTACAGGATAACGTTGAATTTTATGACCTACTTTGGACAGTGGTTGATCAGGTTCTCTTATGTATTAAGATGGTACCAACAGAGACAAGCTACGAATTTTCCAAAAAATAAATCTTGGTACGACAAGGATTGTAGAAATGAAAAAAAGAAATTGATCAAGGCTAGAAGAAAATGGAGTAGGTATAGAGTAGTGGAAGATTGGCAGGAGTTTATTAGAATTAAAAGGGATTATTGTAAGCTTTTGAGATGTAAGAGAAGACAAAATGCGTTAGAATTATGGGCCCAAATGCAAGTAGTGGTGCAAGTCCAGGATACAACAAAGTTCTGAAGACTAGTTAATAGTTGGAGTGCCTATAAAGGGAGCTGGAGAGGGAATGGTATTACTGAGGAAAAGTGGGTCACATATTATTCTGAAATGTTTTCGGGTATGGAGTTCCAGGTTTTAGATGAAGCTAATCAGATGAACCACGTCGTAGCTGGAGGGAAACAGGTCTCCTTTAACCCCCTGGTTACTGAAGAGGAAGTAGTACTGGCTATCAATAAACTGACAATTAATAAAGCCTCAGGGATTGATGGAGTCCCACCGGAGATTTTCAAAGACTTTGCAGGTTGGTGGATCCCAGTGTTGGCCAAACTTTTCACAATAGTCAACTCCCAAAAGGAGATACCTCCTGAATGGACTAAATCTGTCATCATTCCTATATTTAAGCAAGGTAATTCGTTAGAACCAGCCTCCTATAGACCGATCAGTCTTCTCCCTATAATCAGTAAATTGCATACAAGGATTCTGCAGACAGCCATTGAAAAATGGGTTAAAATAGATCACCCACTTAGGGAAGAGCAGGCTGGCTTCTGCAAGGATAAATCTACACTTCATAACTGTTTTATTCTACAACACCTTATCGATAAATATGTGGTAGTAAGGAAAGGAAAATTTTTCGTTGCGTTTATTGATTTCACAAAAGTGTTCGATTCTGTGAATAGGGATTTATTGTGGTTCAAATTAAGGATAATGGGGCTCCTGGAAGATTTATTGGACATAGTGATCAAGCTCCACCAGGAAACAACAGCAGTGGCTAGGATGGACCCCAGAGGTACTATCACTCGGGAGTTTCCCCTTAGACAAGGTGTGAGGCAGGGGTGCCTTCTTGCCCCCCTCCTCTTTAATCTTTATATAGATGATTTGGCACCAACAATCTCTGAGGCTAACCCCACCCCACCGAGGATAAGGGACAGACCAATATCATGCCTTTTATATGCGGACGATGTGGTACTCTTTTCGTAAATGAGGCAAGGGTTTCAACAGATTTTAACAAAGCTGTATGATTATTGCCAACAGAATGCACTTTCCATTAACATGGGAAAGTCAAATGTGATGTCATATGGTCGATCGAGATCTAAATTTACCTGGCGGCTGGGGAAGAAAGAGATAAAACCAACGCAACAATATTCTTACCTGGGAGTTGTGTTTTCAATTCAGAATTTATGGAATAAGAACAGGGATAGGCAGATTACTAAGGTGAAACAGACAGTTGCTGGGCTCCTCGGGTTGTATTATGCTGCTCCGGTTTCTTCTATAATACAAATGCTTGAAATCTTCAGGACAAAAGTTTTATCTAGTCTTACCTATGGGGGGGAAATTACAGGTGCATGGTATACGAGTAGATTGGAAGTCCCCCAGAATTTGGTTTTGCGTACAATTTTAGGAGCTCCAAAAGCAACTCCACGGACTATGCTGAGAATGGAGACAGGGATGATATCGGTTGAGCCACATCTGAACTTGAGACTCATTTCATTTTGGAAAAGTATTCTGAGGGGAGCCTTGGAACTATTGTGCAGCTGTTATTTAGAGCAGAAAGAGCATCAAGGAGTTCCAAAATATCCCTGGATGACCCACCTAAAGAAAGTAACCCGTACTATGAATCTTCCTACAGTGGAAGAGGGACTTCCAGACAGCAGATTGTCTAAAAGTGAATTTAGAAATAGAATTAAAGAGTGGGCTTTTAAGTTGATCAGTACTCACTTAGTTCTAACAAAATTTCTCAAGTTTACCCAAATAGTAAAGTCCGCGAAGGGCTAGAGTCATATTTACAAAAAAAACAACATCCAAGGCTCAGAAAAATGTTGACGTTGACCCAGTTTAATTTATTTGAAACGGCGGAAGTGATTGGGAGGAGGGAGCACATATTAAAGGATGAGAGACGGTGCATAAGGTGCCCCAATATGGTAGAAACGCTGGTGCATGTGCTATTTGAATGCCCCTGATACGACGCACTAAGAGAGGTATGGATAACATCAGAGATAAATTTAGAAACGAGAAACCCCTTGGAAAATTATGCTGCCTTTTTTGATATAACTGATTTGGCGCAATTAAAGGGAGTGGCAATGTTTCTTTTGCTGGTAGATCAGGAGAGGAGAACAGAATAGGTTTCTCAATCCCTTTTTAAAAGAATACAGAGACCCCATTTTACGCCTGTTAAAGTTTTGTTAATTTAAATTGTATTTAAAAGCGATGTTTGATATTGTATATAGCAAATTTGCTGGACAATAAACTGTTTATACAAAAATACAAATATATATTCACTGACACAGACTAACATGGACTCCTAAGATTATATTTTAATTTAAGAAGCTCAAGATGAAAGTTAAGTCAATATTCTAAACAGATTTTCAGACTTTGTTTGCAGTCTGCTCTACATTCTCTGCCCACACAGTTCTTTTTTTGTCTTCTGTCAAAAAGTGGTGGCAATAAAGAGGAGATCAAAGTATTATTACAATACTACAAATATTGTCAGACTGGACTTACCCTCTCTGGATTCATAAACTTCAACTTGGAATCCTCTTCTGGCAAAGAAACAGGCATTTAAAGAACCCACCTACAATAAGAAGTTTAAAGGTATATTTTAGAATTAGAATTTCTTTACAGAGAATCAGAGCAAGCACATGACACAATTGAAACTAAGACTTTTGTACAGGGGAGGGTCACCACCAGAAGGTGCACAGCAGAGTAGAAAGGACGGCACACAGTGGTTAAGAAACCTCTTCTTTTACAGAAGTGGCCTAGCATCACTAACATGCATGAAGCGGAGGACTTGCTTTTTAGCGGGTGCTTTTAGATGGACAGGCTTCCCCGGTGCTGGCCATGCCAGCCTGCTTCACCCCTAGGTGATATGTTGTTCTAAAGGCACCTCGCTAGATGTTGAATTGGAGCAGTCTTGCTGACAGTGCTCCAGAACAACACCATGTTATTGTGGACGTTTTAAGTCACAATAATGCAGAAATACTACTGGAAGTAATTTATTCAAATATTGATGCATAATTGAGCAATGAGAATGATGTATATGGGTGTATGATAACAGAACATGGTCACGTAATAAATCAATGGTCAAAGTAATTTTAATTAACTACACAAATATAGTTTTTAAAATGGGTTTCTGTGGATCATCCTCAAGATGTTTAGTGCTGCCTGGGTCAACATGCAGTGGAGAAAGACACCCTCCTGAGGTTCAGTTGTTCAGGAATCCTATGTATGTTTTTATGAATTGTTAGCTGCATTGCAGGAGGGATGGGGTATAAATTATGCAAATAAATAAATTAAATTAAATAAACTTCAGTCCTCTACTCTTGTTTTTTGACCTGTGAACTTCAAGGCAAAGAAAGTCTTGTGGATGAATGAACTGGAAACACAGTTGGAAAGCGAAATAATCTGTCTGGAGTATGCATTTGCAGTGATCTATGAAGGGGGACCGCAGAGTGTGGGGAGAATTCCAGCTTATGTGGCACCTTACATGGGGATGAATACTTCTCCCTGCCATTGTGCCTGTGTGCATCCCTAGCATCTAAACATGCCATCCCATGTGTAGGAGACCACATGAACTACCAAAGAACAACCTTCTTTGATGTATTTCTCCTACATCAAAAGTAAGCTCCCCAACCACCAACCCAAATATGGAGAGATTTCTTAGATTTTCAATGTTCTGGCATTGGAAGGCCATTGATGATGATGATGAAGAAGAATTTTATCTCCATAGCAACCCCTCCCCACTAAATTACACTCAGAGCACTTCACAAAGGATGTTTTCAGATGTTACGGGACCGCTTGGCCCCGTACCGAAAACAACCCATTCATTCCCCGCCGGGGTCACCCCGTCACGCCATATCAGACGTGCCGGGGGGATCCCGGCGGGGAATCTGGGAGGGGGCGGGGCCACGCGGCGCAACGTGCGGCCGCACGGCCCCGCCCCCTCCACGCACCCCGCCGCCCGCCCTCCAGGGAGACGGGCGGGCGGCGGGGCCACTGCGGCCGCCGCGTCGGGCCGGATGTGCCGTGGCCCGGGATCCCGCCGGGGATCCCGGGCCGTGGCAACCGGCCAGACGTTACTTTTTTTTGGTCCCCGCTGGGGATCTTTTTGACCACGCTTCCCGGGACATTCCCCCGGCTAGCCCGGGAAGCGTGGTTCAAATTGACCCCATGCGGGTATTGACCGTGGCGAACATCTGGCGGCCGCCAAACAGACGTTCGAGCCACAGTGACCACAGGTGGGTATTCACCGTGGTTCACTGTGATCTCGTAACGTCTGAAAATACCCAAAGTCATGCAACAAAATTATGGAACTGTGTTAAAATATTGAACATTCTACTCATCATAAAATTGGGATCATTCAGTGTGAAATCTGGTAGGGAGGATTGCTTAGGTGATGGTAGAAGCTGCCCACATTCCAGGCAAATTGGCTGAGAAACAGCTGAGTTATAGCAGTTTGAATTTTGGAGGCAAAACTGTTTCCCCCCTCCCCCAATTTTGTGACCATTTCTTTGCTCTTCAAGCAATAGTTCTCTGAGAAGTATCTGGACATGTAAGGATACTGGAAAGTTCAAATGTGACTTCTAGTTTTTTTCCTGCATTTAGTTTTTGAAAATCCATTGTGTAGTTTTGAAGTTATGATGTTTTGATTTTTCCATTTTGTCAAATGGGAGAGTGAGAAAAGCAACTCTCTACCATCTGTTTCATCTGTAGGTCCTGTGCAGCTGCTGAGGGAAGGAGAAGGAGTAGCTTAGGGAGGAGCTGTGGATTTCCCTGCCTGGCCTTCATTGGCTCTCTTTTCTCCCAGGTATTACTTATCCAGGGGCTAGGGCACCCTTTGGGCGTCAGCCCTTGGGTGACACCAAAGGGTGTTGCCCGTTGGTGGGCCCGTTCGTGGGACCAGGAGTGGGCGTGGGCTCCCCTCCCCTGAAAAGAGGACCGCCGAGAGTACAGAGGAGAGGAGTAAGGAGCCAGAAGTAGCTCCCTCTGGCGTCACCAGGAGCAGGAGCCTGGTCTCTATCTTCTGACTAGCCTGTGGCGGGCGCACTAGTGGGAGCACTACGAGGCTGGATCGTGCCCCCATATCATCCCTTCGGGACACATGCGTCAGTGCAGCCCTAGGTGTCCGTGGATATACCGGTCTGATTTTCGAAAGTTAATAATGGAGAAAAAGCACCATAGGTCTGAGGAGCTCCTTCCTTCATGCAACTTGCCAGCCCAGAAACTGCAAAAGTTGGCGCCAGCCCACGCACAGGTATGTGAGAGGGGGCTGCTCTCTCGGGACTCAGAGAACTTGACCGGTGGGGGATTAATGCCAAAAACACTGGACCATGATGCTCGGGAAATAGTTTCCCCACACCTGAGACCAGGGATTGAGGATGTAAGGGATTTATTCCCAGACCCTGTCAGTAATTCACTGTCTGTAGGTGATTCCCTTAGAATGCAGTGTCACTTGATTTCAAAGACCATTGCTCTATTATTTGGAAGTATCACAGACATGAGCAGTTCCCTACTCGCTATTAGAACGCAATTACAACAGCTATTAGAGAAACTAAACTGCTTGTTGGAAGGCGCCGCTGGAGAACCTGCGACTCCTTTAGTCGAGAGCCACAGGAAAGAGCTTACTGGGCCAAAGAAAAGGTCCTTCCTTCGAGCTAGGCCTAATCCTAGCAATCATCAAACCCCAACAATGCCGTCCATGACCTCAAAGATAGATAATAAC
>QEPC01010270.1:341171-370931 GCA_003113815.1 Sphenodon punctatus
GGCCTGTGAGGAGGCACTCGAAGAAGAACAAAGATTGCTGCTTTTTAAACAAGGTTCTTCGAGATGGCTTTGAACATTCTCACAACACCCACCCTTACATTCCTAAAAAGGATTGAAAGGAACTGTCATTCTGAGGGGGAGAGTGCTTTTTATACTGGAGGAGCTCAAGACAACCACATGGTCTATTATTTGAATATGGTGAGCATGCACAACCCAGTTATGAGAATGTTCGGATCCATCTCGAACAACCTTCTTTACACGGCAACAACCTTCTGATCACTCACATGGGGAGGAGTTGTTTGTAAACAAATAGCTTTATCTTCCAGTCTGATCAGGTGTTCCGCTGCTCCTACTGCAGCAGCACTACTACTAACAGGCAGAGGCAGGTGAGGGATGTGGGAGTGCCCTGCACCCTGTCCTCCTTCAGCCCAGCCCAGCCCAGGTGTGGGGCTTCCCCCCATGGGGCCAGGCAGGGTCCCCTGGTGTCTAGAGGCCACCAGGTTCACGCAATGGATGCTACGCCCCTGGGAAGGGGAATTCCTTCTTGAATAAGAGTTGAAGAAGAATTGATTGTTAATCATGCGAGTAGATCTAGGATAATTAAACTGTTGTAGGAAGCCTTCTTTCCTTATCCCCTGAGTCTTTAAGACCCATATCCAAGACAACACCAAACAGTTTGCCCCCTTTATACAAACGTAGCAGGTTTTTAGCATGAGCATTTGCCCTCCAGGATCTAAGCCAAAGCCTTCGTCTGGAGAAAACTTTAGCAGCCATAGCACGAGCAACCCAGGCTGCTGCATCGGTGGTGGCAGTAGTGATAAAAGAAGTGGCCATAGTTATATTACCTGAGAGTTTGGGTTACCTGTTCAGAAGCTGCTGGGCTTTTGCCCAGTTTAAACCACTTACGTATGGCCCTTGCACAGTAGGAAGATGCTATGGACATGCGCAGTACATCAGAAACTGCTTCAAAGTTGCAACACCATCCAGACTCCACCCCCTATCCATGGTGTCCTTAGGGTACATGTCTCCCTCTGAAGGAAAAACTGAATTTTGAGCTAGGGAGGCGGCTGCCGCATCAATTTTGGGGGTGTCAAAGAGAAGGCCCCTGCTCTTGGAAAATGCATAAAGGGATTGCTGTGACTTGTTAAGGTGGAGAGCTTAATTTGGCTGTTGCCACTCTGCATTTATTGCATTGTGATAAAGGCTGGAAAGACCCTGGGCCATTTGATGTTGTTATTAAATGCCAGGTCAGTTGTTAATAATTTTTTTGTGGTCAGGGACCTGATCCTTGACCAATAGGCCGACCTGGTACGTATCACAGAGAACTGGCTGTATGAGAAGTCAGGACCTATTTTGGCTGACCTGGTTCTGACTGGGTAAACTGGGCAGCATCAACCATGGCTATCAGGACAGGGGGGCAGTGTAGCCATGATTTTTAGGGATGAGTGGGCCATACAGAGATATCCAGTGCAGACTCCGTCCGGTATGGAGGGTCTCCACCGCGTGGTCGATTTGGCATGTGGGAACAAATTAGTGATTATGCTTGTCTACCATGAACCCGCTTACACAGCAACATCACCGCCTGCTGTAACTGATTTGGTGTCAGAGGTGGTGCTGTGTTCCCCATGACTGATTGTCTTGGGGGATTTCAACATTCATGCTGATGTCAATATTAGGGGGGCAGAGCAGGAGTTCATGGCCGCCATGGCAACCATGGGCTTGTCCCAAATGGTACTGACACATGAGGGGGACATACTCTGGATCTGGTATTCTTAACTGGCCCTGAAGTGGGGGATCTGGTAGTGGGGAAAGGGTCAACTATGCCCTTGTCATGGACAGATCATTATCTCCTGCAGGCTTCTCTCCCAGAACATGTCTGCCCCCGGCAGGATGTGGAACATATTTGTTTGGTTTGCCCCCGGAGACTTATGGAACCAGATCGGTTCCGGCATGCTCTGAGGAATGTACCTTCTGACCTTGATGACCATTCACTCGATGAGCTTCTAGCACTCTAGAACACCTTGCTCACTGAGGCCATCGACCGTCCAGGTATCCACTTCCCGTGCATAAACAGCACGGGGCCCCATGGTTTATGGATGACCTGCACCTGCTGAAGCAGAAAGGGAGGTGGTTAGGCGATGGTGGCATTGGACCCATAGTGAAACTGACCAATTGCGACATAAGAGCCTATGCTGTGGCTATGCAGGCAGCAAAGAAGGTTTTCTTTGCTGCCCTCATATCATCCACAAAATCTCAGTCAGCTGAGCTTTTCCAGGTGGTGAAGGGGCTTGTCACTCCAGATTCTCTCCGCCTGGAACTGGAGGCATCCAGTCCTCACAGTGACCATTTTATAGATTTTTTTGCTGACAAAATTGGTCTGATACACCACTGCTTCGATGCTGCATTTGAGGCAGGAAGTGTACCTGAGGCTATAAATGCCCTGCCTTGTCCTGTTTTGTGGGATCAGTTTGAGCTGATAATGGCCTACAATGCGGTGGAAATGCTGGGGGCCATGTGGGTCACAACATGTGAACTTGATCCATGCCCGTCCAGGTTGGTTAAGGCTAGCTGGAAGACGTTGGGAATGTTGCTGGCCTGGGTGGTCAATGCCACCCTGGTGTAGAGCAGGGTCATGGAGTGCCTGAAGGAGGCTGTGGTATGGCCATTGCTCAAGAAACCATCTCTTGATGCTGATGCCCTGGCCAGCTATCAACCAGTCTCTAACCTTCCCTTTTTAGGGAAGGTTATTAAACGGACAGTGGCCAAGCAGCTCCAGGGGCATCTGAAACGGATCGATTTCCTTCACCCTTCGCAGTCAGGATTTCTTCTGGGTCATGGCACAGAGCCTGCACTTGTGGCTTTGTTGACAATCTGCACCAAACGTTGGATCGAGGTAGGTCCACCATCCTGATTTTGTTAGATCTGTCAGTGGCATTTGATACGGTGTAACACGAGCTGTTAGAAACACATCTGCAGGACTATACTTGGGGGGAGGGGACTGTTCTTGGATGGTTCTGCTCATTCCTGGCCAATAGAACTCAGTGTGTGGTCCTGGGGGAGTGTTCATCTTCCCCCCCGGGATCTCACATGTGGAGTCCCACAGGGTTCTATTCTGTCCCTTCTCCTGTTCAACAATATATGCAGCTGTTGGGTGAGATTGTGAGAGGATTTGGAGTGGGGTGTCATCAATATGCTGATGACACCCAGTTATACCTCTCATTTTCATTGGACCCAGACCCTGCAGTATCGGTGCTCGCTCAGTACCTGGTTATGGTGGGTGATTGAATGAGAACGAGTCACCTCAAGCTGAATCCTGACAAGATGGTGGTGATGCTGGTGGGTAAGGGTGCGTATGTGGAGGCCCCCATCATTGATGGGGTGTGTCAAACTCTGGCCCCTCAAGTTTGGAGTCTGGGGTTTTCCTCGACTTGCAGCTCTGCCTGGATGTCCAGGTGGCAGCTGTAGTGAGAAGTGCCTTTAGTAAGTTACATTTGGTCCGTCATCTACCTTGCCACCGTCATCCATGCATTTATCACCTCATGGCTTGACTACTGCAACACACTCTACATGGGGCTACCCCTAATAACAATCTGGAGACTTCAGCTGGTGTAGAATGCGGAGGTCTGCCTCCTGAAGGGGATGGGCCACCAGGAGCACATTACACTGGTGCTCCATCTCCTGCACTGGCTGCCTATAGTCTTCCGAGTTCTTTTCAAGGTGTTGGTTTTAACCTTTAAAGCCCTACATGGCCTGGGCCCTGTTTGTCTGTGGGAAAGCCTCACCCCTGTGTTCTTGATCAGCCCCTGCGGTCTTCTGGGGGTGCCCTGTTGGAGGTCCCCCGGGTCTCCCAGGTAGCCACATTTGAAAGGGCATTCTCGGTGGCTGCAACGTGACTCTAGAACTCCCTCCCAGCAGAGATCCGACTCTCCTGGGACTTCCCCATGTTTCAAAAACAACGTAAGACTTGGCTTTTTCATCAAGCAATCAGGGAGGGTGAGGGAGGGTTTAAGTTGGTCTTAATCTGAGTTTTTAATATTTGTTTTATTCTGGTATTTTGTATATTGTTGTACACTGCCCTGAGTTGCTGTCTAGTGAGTAGGGTGGTATAGAAATAAATAAATAAATAAATAAATAAATAAATGGGAGGAATGGATCCCCTCTGTGCGTGACCAGTTGGATCTTCTGTGAAGTCTGCCTTCTACGGGCCTGGCGGGGATCATTGCCAGAGTGAGAGCTCCCATCATGCACATGCCAGGATAATGCATTGTACAAGGAAAGTGACATGGAAGATGGGATACCGATATGGGGAGGGATGGGGAGCAGTGTGTGGCAGCCAAATAAAATGTACCCATGTAAACAGAAGGTCGTTTATTAGATTTGACACATGACACATGCGGATGAGTGCAACATATATATAAATTTAATTCTACATGGTTATTGTGCAGTTTGTTAAAACCCTCAAGGTGCCCTTCTCATCTAAGAGTAGAGACAAACTATGTGCATGTACACCTGTGACTTCTTAACTTTGTAAATGTATCCCTATCATTCCCTATGTTCCCCTCTCCTTTGCCTCCCCTCTCATGTCCATTCTAGGCTGTAAGCTCCTGGGGCCTATAATTAATGATTTTCAGTAACAGGTACACAGCTGATGCTATATTAATAAAATAATAATAATAATAATAATAATAATTAATAATTAATAATGGCAACTGTTAGAAATAATAAATATGTACTCAAGGACTTTGGAACAGCCCATTGAAAGGGAAAACTCCCCGGTCATGTTCTTTTTGGGTGTTTGTGAAAACTCATTGTAATGGAAAGCAATCTGATCCATGGGTGTGCCCTCACCGAGTGTATTCCATTTGTATGCCTGCCTCATTTTCATGCACTTCCAGGTGCATGGTGGGAGGGTACAGAGGACAATTAAGGAGGGGGGGGGCTTGGACAATAGGGAATTATTTCCACACCACCACCACCACCACCAGAGCAACAATGATCTTGGACCACAATAATCTGGACAAAGCCTTGGGGCTGGGCTGGGTTTGGGCCACCATAACCTACTGAGCTGTCAGAAATAGTGCCCCTCAAGGTGCTGGGCCATTGCAAGCAAGCCACTGGAGATGGTCTTTGTGCTCTGGAAGTGTTGCTGGAATTATCATGCATTGTGAGACTTTCAGGGATCTCTGGAGTACTGATATTGGACAGCCAGTTAGTGTTCAGGGAGTCCCAGTGACCGAGCCCCTAGGTGAAATCGTTTGTTGAGTTAGAGACAGGTTTCCAGAGTCTCTAGAGAACAGCACCAGAGAGAGCAGCCAGTGTTCGACACTTGTACCTTGTAATCCCCTCTGACTCAGCCTTTAGTTGAGATCATTTTCTGGGTCAGGAAGTGGTCTCCCATGGTCTCCAGAAGGTGGTGCCAGAGAAAGCAGCTCACATGGGGTGGCCGGAGAGAGCAGCCTGTGTGGGATGACTAAGCCCCTCTGATTCAGCTCCTTGCTGAACTCGCTTGCTGAATCAGGAGGCTGGCTCCCAGGGATAGGGATGTGCAAACAGGATGGAGTTTGGCTGTTTGGACGTTCAGCCGCTCGGACAAAAACATTCATTCGGGTTCGTGCATTCAGTTTGGCAGAGTTTGAACCCCTTTGAATGTTCGGAAAGTTCAGCCCTAGGGATGTGCGAATGTGGTTTGAAGTTCGGAGTTCGGACCGAACTCAAATAGTTCAGTCAATCGAACTGAACTTTCGAACTGAACTCGAATTCAACTGAAGTGTTCAGTCGAATTCAAACCAGTTCAGAAGGCCAAAAAACCTGGTTTTGAATGTACGAACTCAGTTCGGAAGTCAACCAAACTCAAATAGTTCAGTTGACCAAACTGAACTTTTGAACCAAACTCCATTTTTGAACCAAACTGAATTTCCAAACTTGGTTCTTTTTGCAATCCTTATTCAGTCCTGCCTCGAGGCTTGGGACACTCCAGGGACCCCCAGGGGTGCCAGGACTGGCCATCTGAGACCCAGCAGCAGAAGCAGCAGAGACTGGGAAGGCTCCCCGGGCAGTCAGGCTCCCCGGGCAGTCAGGCTCAGCGCTTGGTCCCTGGGGGTGCCTGTGGCACCAGAGCTGGCCATCTGAGACCCAGTGGTGGCAGCAGCAGTTGCAGAGGCCAAAAAGGCTTGGGGCTTGATGGCTGGCACCCATACTTGTCCAGACATTGCAGGCTGAAAGGCATTGATGGGTCTCAGATGGTCAGCCATGGCCCAACAGGAATCGGGCAGGAACCCCCGGGGGCCAAGCACTGAGCCTAAGTTCTTCTGAAGGAGGGGAAGTATTTAAGAGTTCTCTTATTTACCCTGCAGAGAGGCTGGACACGCAAGAGTAATTGGAACTGCGTACTCCAAACCTAGTTCCAATACAGGTTCTTTCTCCTGTGAGCTCCCAGAACGGTAGCCCTCTGGTTTAGAACTGGGAAAGCTGAAATTCAGAGAGGGCAAAGGACTTCCAAACCAAGAATTAGAACTGGGGTCTCGTGACTCCTGTTCTACAAATGAGCAAGGCTGCTGTCCACCCAAAGGCTGCTGAAAGCAGATGTTCTGCTGGGCTGCCCGTCTCTGCTTGCAGGCCATGACAATATGTGCAAAACCGCTTTGGGCACCAGCAGGCACTACTGTAGCCCTGTCACTCATGCCATGATGGTGAAAAGAACTGGAGAACCCAGCATAGAACAAGCAGAACTGGAGACCTGCCAGCCTGCAATGCCCAGCCAAGTAGGGGTGCCAACCACCAAGCCCTGACCAGGCCTCTGTCAGTGCTCCATAAATGCCTGGCAGTCTGCAATGCCTGGCAAGTAGTGCCTGCTGGTGCCCAAGGTGGGGTTGCATGTGTTGTCATGGCCTGAAGATAGAGACCCAGCAACAGTAGCCGCAGCAGAGGCTGGGAAGGTTTGGGGCTTAGTGGCTGGCACCCATAGGGGGCAGGGCATTTCAGGCTGGCATTGGTGGAGCAGTGGCAGAGGCCTAGCCAGGGCTTGGTGGCAGGGCATTGCAGGCTGGCATCAGTGGAGCAGCATCAGAGGCCCGGCCTGGGCTTGGTCGCTGGCTGGCACCCCAACTTGGTTAGGCATTGCAGGATGGCCTGCAGTTCTGCTCACTCTGTGCTGGGTTCTCCATTTCTAGTCACCATCACAGCAGGTGGTGGCTGGCTGGCCACGTGAATCACCACTGGGCAAGGCCACTTGACCAATTTGCATAAGAGTTGGTTGAGATCTGGCAAGTAGGTTGCCAGCCTGAAATGCCCAGCCCCGTATGGGTGCCAGCCACCACCAAATCCAGGTCAGGCCTCTGCTGTGGCTCCACCTATGCCTGGCAGCCTGCAATGACTATTTATTTAGAAGGGTACCAGAGCAGGTAAAAGAAGTTGTGTCACAAAATATTCAGCATGAGGCCACTTCCCTGGATGCTTTGGCACATGGGAAGTGGTCATGCACAGTGCTGGGTAATACTGGTTCTGATCCTTCAGAATTATGTCAAGTTAAGATGGAACATTTGTCTGAACCTCCTCTCTCTCCCTCAGTATTGGGGATAGAGGAATTTGATCTCCCCTCAAACCAATTAGGTTTTTCAACTGCAGATGAAGTGGAGGAATGATGGGCAGGCCCCTTAAGGAAGTCTTTTATCGCTATAGTTTCTCAGAACATTTTGGGATGGAAAACCAAATTAATGGATAATGGTTTTGGTTGTTTCATTAGATATTTTGACACTTTGCTCCAAGAAACATGGCATGTGGGGCAATTGAACTTGGATCGGTATGTGTCCTTTATTGTGGATGTTGCCCCATCTGAAGTGAAAGGTAGGCCAAGCAGGGGTTTGGGCAGTTTAATATCTTAAACAGACACATAGGCAGGCCTCCAGTTCTGCACGCTCTATGCTGGATTCTCCAGTTCTAGTCACCATCAAGGCCAGGCATTGCAGGCTGCCAGGCATTGATGGAGCAGCAGCAGAGGCCTGACCAGGTCTTGGTGGCTGGCACCCCTACTCAGCTGGGCATTGCAGGCTTCCAGTCATCAGCGGAGCAGCGGCAGAAGTCTGGCCAGGACTTGGTGGATGGAACCCCTACTCAGATGGGCATTGCAGGCTGCCAGGCATTGGTGGAGCAGCAGCAGAGGCCCTGCCAGGTCTTGGTGGCTGGCATCCCTACTCAGCCGGGCATTTCAGACTGCCAGGCATTGGCAGAGCATCAGCAGATGCCTGGCATGAAGGTTCCAGAACCGTGATGGTGGGTCCTGGGGATGGAGTAGCTGTTTCTTGATGCAGTAGATGGACAGTCCCCTGTGCATGTAATGTAGGCCCCAGAACCCTGATGGTGGGTCCTGGGGAGGGAGTGGCTGGCAGTCCTACTCGACCAGGCATTGCAGGCTGCCAGGCAACAGCGGAGCAGCAGCAGAGGCCTGGCCAGGGCTTGGTGGCTGGCACCCCTACTCGACCAGGCATTGCAGGCTGGCATCAGTGGAGCAGTGGCAGATGCCCAACAAGGGCTTGGTGGCTGGCATCCCTACTCAGCCGGGCATTTCAGACTGCCAGGCATTGGCAGAGCATCAGCAGATGCCTGGCATGAAGGTTCCAGAACCATGATGGTGGGTCCTGGGGAGGGAGTGGCTGGCAGTCCTACTCGACCAGGCATTGCAGGCTGCCAGGCAACAGCGGAGCAGCAGCAGAGGCCTGGCCAGGGCTTGGTGGCTGGCACCCCCACTCGGCCGGGCGTTGCAGGCTGCCAGGCATCAGCAGAACAGCAGCAGAGGACTGGCCAGGGCCATTGGAATATTGGTCAAGTGTTGCCTGGTGGTGAATCACATGCCACCCAGTAGTAGATATTGGATTTCTGGGGCACAGTACCCGTAGTGTAGCAGCAGTGAACATTAGATTGCTGGGGCACAGAATCCATGACACAGACAGCAGAGGCAGTATTGGCAGCAGCAGCAGCAGACATTGGATTGCTGGGGCACAGAACCTGTGGCACAGCAAAAGCAGCATTGGCAGCAGCAGCAGACATTGGATTGATCGGTAGCAGAACCCATGGCACAGACAGCCAAGGCAGCATTGGCAGCAGCATTGGCAGAAGCAGCAGACATTGAATTGCCCAGTAGCATAACCCATGGCACAGACAGCAGAGGTAGCATTGGCAGCAGCGTGTTGGGGGGGGGAAGGGAGCAAGACACACGCAATTCCCCAGTCACACCCTTTCAATCTCCACCCACCTCTCGGCTGGTCCTCGCTAGAATACTTGTCCATCAGAATAGTATGTGGGCCGAACGCCTCTACTGAGACAAGGCCCCTATCATCATTGGGCACCGAGGTTAAGGACAGAACTAGGGCCTTGCCGTTCACTCAATCCCCACTCACTCTCACACCAGGAGTCAGGAAGGGGTCGGTGTGACAGGTTGTGTGGGGGGGAATCAAGGAAGGGACCCAGGTAGAGGGATGAGGGAGGGGCTTGCGCTCATGAAAGGGAGATGAGGGGGGATGAACCATGGAAGGGAGCAGGGAAGACACAGGATACACAATGCTACAACCCAGATGCACTCACACTCTAGTCTCCAGAAACAGCAGGGAGGGAAGGGTACACAACACACAAGGAAGGTCTCCTGAATCACAGAATCAATACAAGACTTAGCTTTCAGTCGGCTGGTCTGTACTCAATCACCTGAACTGAGCCTCCTCAGTGCTGGCTTCTTATAGTGCTGGCCCCGCCCCCTGCTATGCCGCAAGGCACGAAGAGCAGCGTGTTGCGCATGGTGGCATCTCTGTTGCCCCACCTAACTGCTGTTGACCCTTCGGGGGCATTGGAGTGATCAGGGCAAGGGGAGGAGATTGGGCATGTGCCAGGTTTGTGGAGGCATGCCCCTGCACTGGCGGTTCGGGATCTGGGGGGCGTCCCCCCCCAACCCGGGACTCAGAGTCCCTTAGTGTGCTGCTGGCAGCTCCCACTGACACAGCAGCAGACATTGGGTTGCCGGGCACAGAACCCATGACACAAACAGCAGAGGCAGCATTGGCAGCAGCAGCGGACCTTGGATTTCCCGGGAAAAGTACCCAGGGCACATCAGAGGTGGCATCAGCAGCAGCAGCAGCAGCAGCAGCAGCAGCAGCATAGATTGGATGGCCAGGGTCACAGAGCCTGTGACACTTCAGAGGCAACATCAGCAATAGACATTGGATTGCTGGGGCACAGAACCTGTGGAACAGCAGAGATGGCAGTAGCAGGATTTGCCTGTGCGCAGCACCCATGGAGCCAGGATGGTAGGATTTGCCAGGGAAGAGCTCCCATAAAGCAGCAGACGGCAGCAGCAGGATTGTATGAGCACATTTGGATTTGCCAGGGCAAAGCACCCATGGACCAGCAGCAGCAGGATTACCGGGCCAGTAGGGCACATCACCCAGGATTGCCAGGACAGGCAGACAGGCAGCGTGGCATGAGCTTCAGAAGGCAGACTGAAGCAGACTTTCATTTGGCAACCTGGGTGGGTGGGCAGACAAGAAGCATGGCATGAGCATTGGAAGGCAGACTGAGGCAGGCTTTGATCTTGGCAACCTGGTTGGGTGGACAGACAGGCAGTGTGGCATGAGCATTGGAAGTCAGACAGAGGCAGGCTTTGATCTTGGCAACCTGGGCAGGCAGGTAGACAGACAGCGTGGCATGAGCAGGGGAAGGCAGACTGAGGCAGGGTTTGATCTTGGCAACCTGGCCGGCCTATCTGACTGACCTCATGACACAGGGTGGCATTGGGAGGCTGTAAGCCTGCCAGCCAGCCTCTGGCTAGACGATCTCAGTCTGCCTAACTGACTGGTTCTCTCTCGTGTGCACTGCACAGTCTTCACCAGCCTATCTGAGTGCCCTTCCAAGGTCCCATCCTGCCTTCTCTACTGAATCTCATGCCACGCTGCCTGTCTGCCTGCCCACCCAGGTTGCCAAGATCAAAGTCTACCTCAGCCTGCCTTCTGATGCTTATGCCACGCTGTTTGTCTTCCCGCCTGCCCAGGTTGCCAAGATCAAAGCCTGGTGAGCAAGCTTTGTTGTCTGGGGAGAGCATATTGCAGTAGAATAGGGGCATAGCACTGAGTGTTGCCCTGTTTGACATTTACCCTGTGAATTGAAGCATGCACCTTGGAACCAAGTCAGATCACAGCAAAGTCACGCTGCTTGCTACTTTCAACAACTCACACCTGTACCACAGAGAGGACAAGCACCGAGGGCGCTCAGGATTGGCCAGCCACCCTGCCAGGGGCTTGAAAACGGATTGTGGGGTGCTCTTCCTGTGAGAAAGCTGTGTTGTCTGGGGAGAGCGTATTGCAGAGGGATAGGGGCTGAGCATTGCCCCATTTGACATTTACCCAGTGAATTGAAGCATGCGCCTTGGAACCAAGTCAGGTCACAGCAAAGCTGCACTGGTTGCTACTTTCAACAACCCACACCTGTGTTGTGGAGTGGATGAGCATCGAGGGTGCTCAGGATTGGCCAGCTGCCCCGCCGGGGGCTTGAAAACGGACTGTGGGGCGCTCCCATGCTGCGGGTGCATGCTGCATGGCAGCGTGCCTAATGGATGTGCATGCAAGGGCGCGCTCTTGTGTGCACGGTCTTAGGTGCCGGCCAGGTGCTGGGTTGCACTGGATATTCAATTTACAGGGCTGACAGAGAATATCTCCATGGAGCCAGTGCTGGGCTGAGCAGGAACTCGGACACAGACGCAGGTACTGAGGCTGGGCTGCATTTCCAGTACTTTGGGACAAGATTCCTGGTGATTGTACTTCGGGAAAAGGGGCAAGATCCTGTGACTTTTGCATATTGTTGGACATTTTGGGGGGGCTGTGCCCTCTGGTGACACATTTTAATTTGGTTTAGGTTTTTATTATTTGGCAGGCTTTGCTTGATAGAGCTAGAACTTACGTTATTATTGCTATTTTAAATTTGAGTCTGATTAGAGCTTTGTGGCTATATAGCCACTGCCGGAGCTTTTTTTTCCCAAGGCTGCAGATGGCAAATTTTAATTATGGCAGCAAGAGTCAAGAGAGGCCAGAGGGTGGCTTCAGTGGGCAGGAAAACATAGGAAAATGGACAACTATTTTGGGCCTATGAATAAGAAGAGAACTGAGGGTATGCCCAAAAGTTCTATGCAAAATAGATATGATATTTTGACCTATCTAGACGATTTTCCAAAAACACCATCAAGCAATGATACAGCGAAAGTTGGGAATAGGTTTGGACAAATAGCTGAGGGCCTAGAACAGACATTGCCCAGTCAGAAGCAGTCAGCATCCGAGGTATTGAACTGTGATCCTATTGCAGTTTTGCTTGCAGGTCACGTATCTATGACTTCTATGACAGTGAAGTTTATATTTTCAAGGTTAAATTTACTATCAGTCAAAATGGATGATATTACAGCCTTTATAAATAATGTACCTAAGGTATTAGGGCAAGATGAAACTAAAAACTATGTCAACAAAGAGGGCCAGGGAAATGAGCCAGAGGAGTTTTGGGTGGACAATCATAACAGTAAAATAGACCAAGATTATTATATACCATAACTGCATTTTTAATTTAAGTTAATTGTGCATATTCATCCACTCCCAACCATCAAATTACATCTGTGGGGCACGCTGCGTGAAGTGGCCGAACATCTTAGAATTTTACTTCATTTGCCTATAATACGTAGAAATATCCTGCAGATTGATACATTGTATTTTTCAAAACAGAGTATCAGAATTAGGTTGCACTAGGATTCAGCAAAATTAGCCCAGAAAGTTTGGGAAAGCCGACTGGTGTTAGAGAGGCAAGCAATATCGCTGGCCCGAAGCTTTAAAAGGACTGGGTATGCTTCTATTACCCAGAGGTGAAGGAATGAGAGGTCTTATCTCCCTTCAGGTCAAAAGAATCAGAGGAAAGATTTAAGATGTGGTAACTGTCAGAGCGAGCTAGATGCAAATAATAGTAAGATAGCCGCCTGAAATTATAGCCCAGTAAGTACTGTTTCACTTGGTGAGGCTGAGCTAGAAGATATGGACTATCTGCCAGGGGACGCAAATAAACAGGAAGGTTCCTTTTGTACAGAAGAATGTGAAGCTGTGGAGGTGTATAGGCAGCTACCATTACAAAATCAGAACTCCATCCTGCTAAGGATGACAAAATTACATGAATATCTGGTTACGCTAACTACAAGTAAAGATGGTTCTAAGCAAGAATTTAGGGAGGAAAAAATCATGGGGTATGTGTGGCTTGCAGACGAGAAAATATCTCCAACAAGAATAAGGGCCAAACAACAGGGTTCGGAGGTTTACCAAGGCCCCCTTTTGATCAAGCTGGAGGATAGAGCTACAAGTTTATTTAACAATGAAAAGGTCCAAGGTGGACAGAGGAAAAGCACTCCCAAACCCCAGGCAGTGTTGGATAATATCAGAAAGGAATTAATAACAGAAGAGGGAACTCAGCATACGATCCAAACCATAAGGCAAATATAAATAATACAAGCAAGGACAGTGCTGGGGGTGTGGGTAAAATTGGAGGGGAGAAAGTAAAGGGACATTGCCCCTTATTGGAGAGATGTGTATGCAATTACCACAAGATAAGGAGGCTATGATGGATCCAAAAGTGCAGGTAGAAACTCAAGTTGAAATAAACATATGTAGCCTTAAAAAGTCTCATGTACGGCGACGACAGGGGGGTGAGCGAGGGGGGATTGGGGATTAGTGGCGCTATCAGTAAGAATGGACCAGGGGATGATAAGAGGGAAGAAGTTGAGATAGAACAGGATACTCAACGGGTGCAGGGATGACTGAGGAAAGAACAGTGTAGGGTGAAGGAGAATATCACAACAATCTCCTGGAACGTGGCCGGCTGGGGAAATGGTTTTACCGCAGATGCGCAGAAATTGTTTAAGAAAACGGAAATATCATGTCTTCAAGAAACCTGGCAGGACAAAACCCAGGAATTATACTTTCTAGGCTTTAAAATTGTGACCTCGTCGGCAGTAAAGGCAAGTCGAGGGGCAGGCCCTCCGGGGGGCTAGCCACGCTTATAACCCTGAATTTAAGGGTGCACTGTGAGAAGTTGGATAATGCTCCCAAACATGCCCTGGCAGTCAAAATAGAGAGCAAAAGGCTCATGTTAATTATGATAAATATATATCTTCCGCCATCCTGTAGGAGTGTACGAAGTTTTGGCATTTATTAGAGAATTTTATTATCCAGATAGAAACTGACTTCCCCAAGGCCAACTTATTGTTGGCAGTGGATATCAATTGCCAAATGGTAGATGAAGATAGGATAAGAGCCCAGAGGATGGGCCTTGGAACCGATGATGGGTTTTTTGCCCCCCAGAGGCACTCTAGAGACGCCAAATTGACTTTAAGTGGGTTGCAGTTCCTGCAGTTTCTTTACAAAATAAACTGGAGAATAATAAATGGGACATCTGGTAGCCCAGAAGGAGAGAGCCATACGTATCTTGCAAAGCATGGTGCAAATGTGGTGATATGTGCCCCAGAACCACTAACACATAGAATAACAAATTTTGAAGTCATGGTTCAGGGTATTAGTGATCACAAATCAATTAGGGTTGATTTTTTGCAGACAGGATTAGGGGTCCTCTTCTGTGAGTATAACCCAGTACTTGGCTCAATAGACACTGCACATAGTAAGATGCGCAGGTGGACCCCCGATTTAGTAAATGATAGTCAAAAGTATCTGGGTTCGGAAATAATGCAAGATATGAGGAACCAATTCCTGTATGGAAAATCTGCTGGGGAGGATGTAACAGGGAGGTACCTAGAAATTCAGGATAAAATAAAGTCTGAACTGTTGACTAGGGTGGTCAGAGAAAATAATCACATGGGCATGCACCCACGATGGTTCAACCAGGAATGCCGGAATCAAACAGCTACCCCGCTTAAGCTGGCATAAAAAGTAAGATTAAAATCAGGAGACGATCTCCTATGGGAATATCTAGAGACCAAAAGGAAATAGAGGTGTATGATTAAAAGAAAAAAATGTGATTATCAGAAATTACAGTGAGAGTGGCTATCCGAGGCAATTGACAAAAAAGATGCCCGTCAATTCTGGCAAATTGTAAATTTGGGGTACTCCACAGAACAAGTGTTTACAAAGACCAAAATCCGTGCTATAGATGAGAAGCATTTTATAAAAAATTGTTTAACAGAAATGCGAATATGGTGCCTAGTGCCCCAACAAAAGATTTCCCGGTGTCATCAGACTGGGATTCATTATCTTTGGAAGTCATAAAGGAATTCATATTTGCCCTGCCTGAAAATAAAGCCCCTGAGGTCGATGGGCTCACTGGTGAATTCCTGAAAGCAAACTGTGATTAGTGAGCGCTCCAATATTTCAGAAATTATTCAATTACATAATTTTTTCTGGGGTGGTGCCTGATAATTGGAATCTAAGTATAGTGGTCCCTATTTATAAGAAGGGAGACAGGTTACACCCTTCAAGTTACTGACCAATCAGTCTCATAAATATCCCAGCTAAACTGTTTGCTAGAACTTTATTAAGTAGGCTGGCGGACTGGTTGGAAGGAAATAAGATTCTTAAGAACGAACAAGCAGGTTTCAGGCAAGGCAGATCAACTGTGGACCATTCTTATGTGTTCTCCCACATGATAAACAAATACATGAGGATTAAGCGCATTAAGCTGTATATAGACCTTTGTCAGACTTTTAGTCAATCAATCAATATTTATTAGGCTGAGCCACAGGCTATAGTCATACAACACACAAAAACATACAATACAAAAACAAAAAACAAAAACACAAATATCAAAACATACCATAAAATCAAAAGGGAAAAACATAATACAAGACAAAATACAACTCTAAATTATAAAAACTTCCCTACCACACACTCATATAGGGGAAGAAAGAAGAATATCATTCCTAAGTTTAAAGTCCAGAAAGGATTGCCGCGCTAACAAGAAATGTAGCTATTGGCTGGAGATAGGTTACATCTGTTAAGGCATAAATAAGCAAACACATTGCAGATCGACCTGGATATCTCTCCAGGAAGGTTTGTAAAAGTTTCCCTCTCAGATCATCGTACAAGCAACATTCAAAAAGGATATGCTGGGGGGTTTCGACTGCATTTCTATCGAATGGACATAATCGCTCCAAAAACGGTGTACCATCCAATCTCCCCGCGTAAACTTTGGAAGGGAAGGCGTTAAGCCGCATACACAAAAATAAATACTTGCCCTTTGGTGAGATATTGACCAATAAATAGGCAGCCATTTTATCAGGCTCAGGCATCCAAAGATGGAAATCTCGTAGATGCCTAGGTTCACTTATGACAGTCCCATCCTGCTGCCTAGTCACATCCCTATGCCAGCAAATTACTTCTCTCTGGGCTTGGTCCAAATTTTTCCCTCGGATATACTCCAAGGAAAAATCCCAATCTCCCCAGATATTCCTCTATATTCAGGGACCATTGATCCTTAAACCTATCCCTGTATAAATACCCATCCAAACCACTCACTGATTGTATAGCCATTTGATTGCAGAACCAAAATCTAATTGTACGCTCCCATGCCAGAGAATCCCAACCCATCTGTCCCAATTCCAACCTAACTGCAGCTGCCAGTGTGCCTCTCGGCACTCTCAGCAGCTTCTGCAGGAATCTGAACTGGACCTTGTTTAGCCGATGCTTGTCCACAGGTCTCCATAACTCAGCTCTGAACATTACGGCTGCACCCACCTTTGTACTGAACACCTGCATCGCTAGTTCCAGGGCCAATGTATCTGCTTTTAGAAATAGCCTATTTATTGCCAGTGAAGGTCCCTTCGCGGCCCCCACCACCCTTTTAACACAGTGGCTCCACTTCCCAGATTTATCAAAATGCACCCCCAAATATGTAAACGGTGGGACTTGCTGTATCGGCTGGTTATCCACCTCCCATCTATATATTTTCCTTTCTGTGGAAAAAAACACAACTTTAGATTTGCCCTGATTTAGTTTTAAATTATTCTGTTTACAATATTCTGCAACAGTCCAAAGCTGCCCACTTTTGTTTGTGACAGAACTGCCAGGTTGTCCGCATAAAGCAGACAACCTATTGCTTTTTCTGCCAGTTTAGGAGGAAAAAATTCAGGGGAAAACAAGGGCGGAGGTAAATCGTTGATGTATAAATTAAAGAGGGTGGGGGTCAAGACACACCCCTGATTCACACCCCGCCATGTATTCACTTGATCCGAAAGATGCCCCTGGTTATCCAATCTGACCCTCAAAGTTGTCCTGGCATGCAGATTGTATAGTAATACCAAAAGCCTCCTATCTATAGATGTTTCCTCAAGCTGAACGCAGAGCCAGTGCTTATTCACTGTATCAAAAGTAGTACTAAAATCCAAGAAGGCTACAAAAAAGTGCCTATTTTGTGCTTTATACTTTTTGATCAAAAATTGCAGGATTCGACACTGGCCAGTTGTAGATCTCCCGTTCATGAATCCAGCTTACTCAGGACAGATAACCTTTTCCTGCTGGATCCACTGTTCTAATCTGCCCAACAAGACTTTACCATAAATTTTACTTATAACACTCAGTAAGCTTATTGGTCTATAACTGACTGGGTCTGATCTTGATCCTTTTTTTTTGTTTTGTTATAAATCGGCACTATTGTTGCCAACCCCCATCTCTCCAGGATTTTGTCAACTTCATTAATAACAGTAAATAGCGTCGCCAACACTGGTACCCACCAATCCAAATTGGCCTTGACACATTCTATCAGTATTGAAACACAACCAGCTGCTTTCCGATTCTGGAAAGTAGTTATAAACTCAGCCACTTCTTCTTCCATTACAGGGGGCCATGGCATTGTATCTGCCAGTGCAGGCAGCACTGGGTCCTCTGAAGTACCCACATTCTCATATAATTTGAGGAAATGCACCTCCCAAGCACAAGCTGTTACTGGGTAATAACACACGGGGACTTCTCTGACTGTTGAGCATGAGGCTAATTTCCAAAAGGACCTTCCATCCTTCTTCTGAGCTGCCTCTAATATCCTCTGCCACCTAATTTGCCAATATACCTGCTTTTTAGATTTAATTAGTTTTCTACACTCTTTTTTATATATGAAGAACTCACACGGGATTGTGGAGTGACAGCCCTCTCGGTACTTTTTATATACTAACTGATATTTTTCCCATGCCTGCCTACACTCTGCATCAAACCACCGTTGGTTCCCCACAACTCTATTTGATTTAGCAGCATTAGCCACATATGCACCAAGATACGAGGTGATATTCTTAAGCAGGTTATTAAAGGTGGTAACAACCGTTATTGATTTACCCATTTCTAATACCCTATTTCTTAATTCTTGACACCCCCCAGAGATCAAATGGCTCTGAAAGGCTTCTGCCAAAGACTGGGACCACATTACTATTGGGTTACAATCTCTTGGGAGAGTATCTAGCCCATCACTTGTTATACCTCCTTGGCCACTGGAGCCCAACTCTAACCCAAAGGTCAGGGGCAGATGGTCACTAATAACAAATTCATCTACTGTAAAGGCCTGGATTTTAGGTACCATACTTGGTGTAACCACTACATAATCTACTATACTGGATCCTTGCTGGCCTATAAAAGTAAATTCCACCCCCAGATCCTGAAAACCTAAACCATTAAGGATACAGAGCAAAAAATCTCGAATAAGCGTGGCAAATCTAATACCTGAGGAGTTAATTAGAGTATCGTTAAAGGTCCTAGCATTCAGCAGGGGGTGCCTAAGTTGCATGGTTTTATCCAAATAAGGCAAAAGCTCCTCATCTGAGGCTTCCAACCTAGCGTTTAGATCCCCCAGCAGGACGACGTGTGCCCTCGGGGATACTAACAATATCAGCTTCATAAATGTATACAGTTCGTCCCATGCCCTTTTATCAAAATACGTCACATTCCTAGGGGGCATATATACATTTACAAAAATTATCTGCCATTGGCCAAACCGAATGTCTAATCCCTGAACTGTTTTTGGGACCTCCACTATAGGGGTCACCTGAGCCCCCAAGCCTTCAGCCATAAGGCAGGCTAAGCCCCCCTTGGTCGCCCTCCCACCTGTGAGGGTTTGCCAGCACACTAAAAACTTTATAACCTTCAAACTCCAGGGAATTTAATTCCCATGATTCATGAATAAATATAAGTTGGAACTTACTCATATACAGGATAAATTCCCTCTGTTGTAAGCGACCACGCCACCCTGATGTATTCCATGAACAAATATTGAGTATACCTCCTTTAAAGCCACCTGCACGATCTAATTCTCATGTAATTATCCTCCCCCTGCCCCAAATCCTCTGTCACATCCCCTTGTCTACAATCACCTTTTGGTCTTGCTTGAAAATATCCAGCCCCACCACTGGGGCTATGTCCTTCAGTAAGTAAGAAGGTAGCGATGTCTATTGGGCTCAGTTCTGGAGGCACTCCTATCTCCATCACATCACCCTCGTCTTGCAGCTGATTACATTCTACCTGTGGCGAGCTAACACAAGGCTGCCCTTTCCTCCCTGCCTGGTCCTGCATTCCAACTTTTTTTGGGCATGGCAATCTGCAACAACCGCTCTGCTATTGGGGCCGCCATCTCTCCGCCCTCTGGGTTTTAAGAGTGGGCTGGGCCATAGAAATGGGAACCACCCGATCTAATGATTGCCCCCCTATTATACTACTGATTCCTCCTTTACACTCAGATCCCAAGAGTGGCACTTTCCTTGTGCACTGTTCACAAATACTTCTCCCAGCGTTACTCCCCATGTGGCAAATATGGGCTCCCGCTGAGCCCATATCTTACCAGCCAACCCCCACCCTTTAAAATCTACCACCAGTCTTTGCCAACTCCAAGAGGCTGGAAGAACCTGAACTACTGCTAATTGCCATTCAAAAATCTCATACCCCAAAATCGAGGATAAATGCCGTGTAACCTCCCTCTTACTCTTCCAACTTAGGAAAGTTCCATTCGGGAGGGGGTAAAAACTAAAAGATATTCCTTTGAAATCCAGTCTTAGCTCCCTATTTACTGTTGGATCTATATTACTTCTACGGGCTTCACCCTCTTTAATATCCTGAGGCTGCCATGCCTGAGTTTGCGTGGCCACCATAATAGCTTTCCCCCCTCTCCTTGCCATTTGAATTTTCTTTTGGGCTTCCTTTGCCAATACCACCCCCCCCTTATACTCAGCAACAAATGTCGTGACAGAAGTCAGCTGGTCATTTTGCATTTTTAATAGCCCCGTTATCTGTTCCAGTTGTGCCAGTAACTTCTTAACTAATTCCACCACGACAAAGCATTGCGTGCCTAGCAGTTCATAGTCAGGGGGAGAAGAAGATTTATACGTTGACCCTCCCATTCTAACTTCCCCCTGCACCGACCCAGGGGATATTTGGTCAGAGATGTCCAAAAGTACCGAATTCGGAGGTGAGGACTGCGTATCTGATACTGAGAGGTCTTGTGTTAGTAGTGTTTCCCTTTTCTGCTCCCTGGTACTTGCCACAGTATATTTATCAATCTTTAACTGCTTAGACTGAGATTGTCCCTTCTGACCTGAGAGGTTCTTCCTTCCCCATTTCTTTGACATCTTAGTCGGATACACATATACAAAAATCAGGCATAAACCACGGACCAGACCACCTCTTGCTGACACACCCAGTCCAGGTAGCAACCCACAGGGTTTCCCGGCCCACCCTGGCTGGCTCCTAAGGCAGCGCTCACAAGGGCACGCCCTTGCATGCGTAGCCCTTAGGTGCGCAGGCCGCGGCATGCACCGCTGGTGCCACCGCAGGCACTGAGCTGCTTAAGAGCAGTCACTGGTGGTGGGCAGGGCTGCTCGTTATTCCCAGCACAGCTGCACTGCAATATCACTCTCCTCCACACCCAAAGCAGCTCCCCACAGCTCCTTCACTCACTCCTGGATCGGGTCTCTGGGATAGTCTTCACACTCGCCTAAGGTAGAAAGTCAATCTGGGTGCCCTGTCAGGCAATGACCCCAGCCAAGTCCAAGCCACCCAGGGATGCTCTCCCTGCCATCCCGCACCACCGCAGGCACTGAGATGCTTAAGAGCAGTCACTGGTAGTGGGTGGGGATGCTCGTTATTCCCAGCACAGCTGCACTGAAATATCACTCTCCTCTACACCCAAAGCAGCTCCCCACAGCTCCTTCACTCACTCCTGGATCAGGTCCTGGCATGGTCTTCACACTTGCCTAAGGTAGAAAGTCAATCTGGGTGCTCTGTTAGGCAACGGCCCCGGCCAAGTCCAAGCCGCCCGGGGATGCTCTCCCTGCCGTCCCACCCATCAGGCTTTTGACTCAATAGATCGAGTGCTTCTGTGGGATAAACTAAGAAGGGCAGGTATCGACATTACGCTGCTGACATTGATCCAGCAGCAATATCAATTTACCAAAATTAAAGTCTGAATTTCAGGTAAAGATGATTTGTCTGGGCCTATTACCACAGGAGATGGGGTCAAACAAGGGTGCGTATTAGCCCCAACTCTTTTCAATTTTTTTATCAATGATATAGTTGATACCTTGGCTGATGATAAGTTTCACCCAGCATCAATTGCGGGTAGAAGAATAAATACATTGTTATATGTGGACGATAATGCCCTTTTCTCCACCTCAAGAACTGGGCTAAGAAGAGTAATCTCTCAGTTATATGACTACTGTATCTTAAACAAGTTAGTTATAAATTGTGATAAAACTAAAGTGGTCGTGTTTTCCAAGCGCCAGTCTTGATGGGTGTGAAATTTGGGACAGGACAGAGTAGACCAGGCAGACTGTTACCGATAATTGGGGTTAACATTTTCAAGGACAGGAACTTGGGATGACCACTATAACTCTATTAATATGAAAATGCAGCAGTCTGTAAATGGGGTGATCAGGTTTTGGAATAAACATGGGTGCTGGCAGATCTCCCCAGTCCTAAGACTCTTGGAACATAAATTGATACTCCAAGTTGTATATGGGGAAGAGATCTGGGGTTGTCAGAGTAAGATGAGTATAGAAGGACCCCAGAACAGTCTCCTGAGATGCTCCCAAATCTACCTCAGTTTTACTAATGCGCTCCAAATTGGCAATCTTACTAGTCCAAATTAAAGCCCAAGGAAAGGCAATTAGATATTGGTTCAAGCTTATGGATATGGTGGATGATGAACTTCCAAAACTTTGTTGGATAGAAACAACAAGAAGTGAATCAGAATTTTGGTGGAAGGAGAACTTGGGCTCTCTGCTTAGCCAGTTGGGATACAGATATCTGCTATTGCATCAATCGGTAGCACAACACGAGTGAGCAAGTATTTTATGGAGATTGGAGGACATGGCCAGCCAAGAGCAGCTGGCCATGTCTTTCTCTAATAAAGTTGCCCCCCTCTATTCTACATTAAAAGAGGGTTGGAGCAGAGAGGGTTATCTGACTGCTCTGCAGAATTTCAAGCTCAGGAAGGCATATACACTATGCCGTTTCCAGATGTTACCCTCCAAAGTACTTGAGGGCCAATATGTACGAATACCTTGGGCATCCCGCAAATACCCCTGTGGTTTGGACCGAGTAGATGAGATCCAACATATAATACTGAAATATTGTTTTATGGAGACTATCCAGATGAACTGGCTTGACAAGCTACTGAGGTTTAAAAAGTTCTGGCCAGCTGAATACCAACTCCAGTTCCTATTGACTAGAACTAAAGCAGAGGAACTGATGGAAATAGCTAACGTTTTCCACCTGATGGTGGAAGCCAGAAGAAATGTAGAGGGAGCTGAGAACTTAACTAAGGATATCAAATAGAGGAGGATGCCCATGGACAAAGTGAACTTTTAATTATATAAACTGGATGCAGCTTGCAGATGGAGCAAGGTACACAAATTCATTGAGGAAGGGGAAGCCAGTGAAGTGAAGAGAGGAGGGGCTGCACATGGTCGAAGCGACGGGAGAGGTGGATGACCCTGGCAGCAGAGTTTTGGATGGAGATGAGGGGAGAAAGGTGAGATTGGGGAAGGCCAGAAAGAAGGCGGTTACAGTAATTGAGGCGAGAGATGACCAGAGCATGAACAAGAGTTTTGGCAGACGAGAAAGAGAGAAAAGGGTGAATCTTAGCAATGTTATGGAGGGAGAAGCGACAGGATTTTGCAAGAGAGTCAATGTAGGGTTTAAAAGAAAGGGGTGAGTCAAAGATGAAGCCTAGGCTACGGGCTTGGGGGACAGGCAGGATGGTGACTCCATCAATAATTAATGACAGTGAGGAAGGAGAGGAAGGATGAGGGGGGGAAAATAAGGTGTTCAGTTTTAGCCATGTTGAGTTTGAGTTGACGTTGAGACATCCAGGTAGAGATGTCAGAGAGACAGTTGATGAGACGAGCTTGAACAGAGGGAGAGAGAGAGGGAGTAGAGAGATAGAGTTGAGTGTCATCAGCATAGAGGTGGTATTGGAAGCCATGGGAGGCAATGAGTTTGCCTAAGGATGAGGTATAGATCGAGAAGAGGAGAGGGCCAAGAACAGAGCCTTGAGGAACACCAACTGAGAGGGGGAAGGAGGAGGAGGCGGAGTTGGAGAGAGACACATTAAAGGAGCGGTCAGAGAGGTAGGAGGAGAACCAGTTATGGACAGAGCCACAAAAGCCAAGGGAGTGAAGGGAATCCAGCAAGAGTGAGTGGTCAACAGTATCGAAGGCAGCAGAGAGATCAAGGAGGACAAGAATGGAATAGAGACGTTTAGATTTAGCCACCAGAAGATCGTTGGTGATCTTAGCGAGAGCAGTTTCAGTAGAATGAAGGGGGCGGAAGCCAGATTGGAGGGGGTCAAGGGAGGAGTTGGAGGATAGGAAGTCAAGGCAGCGGGAGTAGACAACACGTTCAAGCAGCTTGGAAGCAAAAGGAAGGAGTGAGACAGGACGATAGCTAGAAGGGTCAGAGGGGTCAAGAGTGGACTTTTTGAGAATAGGAGAGACTGTGGCATGTTTGAAGGCAGAAGGGAAAGAGCCAGTAGAGAGGGAGAGGTTGATGATGTGCAGGAAGGAAGGGGCGACAGTGGGAGTAATGGAGGTGAGGAGGCGGGAAGGAATGGGATCAAGGGGGCAAGTGGAAGGGTTGGAGGAGGAGAGCAGAGAGGAGATTTCCTTAAGGGAGGCAGGGGAGAAGGAGGACATGAGAGAAGGAGGGGGAGGAGGGAGAGGGGTGGGAGTGGGAAGAGAGGAGTGGGAAGCGATGTCGAGGCGGATCTTGTCTATCTTGGAGGTGAAGAAGGAGGCAAGATCCTGAGCAGAAAGGGAAGAAGGAGGGGGAGGACAGGGAGGCTTGAGGAGGGAGTCAAAGGTAGAGAACAGGCGGCGAGGGTCCCGAGAACAGGACTCAATGCGGGAGGCATAGTAGTGTTGTCTAGCAAGGGAGATAGCAGAAGTAAGGGTGGAGAGACAGAATTTGAAGTGAAGGAAGTCAGCGTGAGAATGGGATTTGCGCCAGAGTCGTTCAGCAGCACGAGTGCAAGAACGGAGGTGGCGGATACTAGGGGTGAGCCAAGGACGGGGGTTGTGGGAGAAGGCAGGGCGGGAAGAGAGAGGGGCATGGGAGTCAAGTGTGGAGGAGAGAGAGGCGTTGAGAGCAGAGACAGCGGAGTCAGGGGAGGAGGAAGAGAAGACTGTAGGAAGAAGGGGAGAGAGAGAGGAGGCAAAGTCCAGGGGATCAATAGCTTGAAGGTCACGGAAGGGGCGTAGAGAAGGGGAAGAGGAGGGGGGACAGTGGGAAATGTTGAAAGAGGCAAGGAAGTGGTCTGATATAGGATGAGGATCGAAGGAGAGATCAGCGACAGAGCAGTTTCTAGAGAGGACAAGATCAAGAGAATGGCCATTAGTATGGGTGGGGGAGTTGGTCCAAAGGTGGAGGTTGAAGGAGGAGGCTAGGGAGAGGAAGCGAGAGACTGAGGGCTGAGATGGGTCATCAACATGAATGTTGAAGTCACCAAGGATGAGAGTGGGGATATCAACAGAGAGGAAGAAGGTGAGTCAAGACTCAAAGTCAGAGAGAAAGGAAGAGAGAGGACCAGGGGGACGGTAGATGACAGCAACATGTAGATGGATGGGGGAGTAGAGGCGCATGGAGTGAGCCTCAAAGGTATGGAAGGAGAGAGAGGGGGGAGGAGAAATTGGTTGGAATTGACAGGATTTAGCAAGGAGGCCCACCCCACCACCCCATCCTACAGGGCGGGACTGGTGAGAGAACGAGAGACCCCCACAGGAGAGGGTAGCAGGCAAGACAGAGTCCGAGGGAGTAATCCAAGTTTCAGTACGGGCAAGGAGCTGGAGGGAGTGAGAAAGGAAAAGATCATGGATATAGGGAGCTTTACTGATAGATGAGCAACAGTTCCAGAGGGAGCAGAAAAATGATAGTTGATGAGGGGGGAGGCAAGGAATAGGGATAAGATTTGGAGAAGGGGAGTGTCATGGTAGGCTAGAGACAGGAGGAATAGGGATAAGATTGGGAGAAGGGGAGCATCGAGGAAGGCTAGAGACAGGAGATGTGGAAGGGGAGCAAGGTGAGAAGGTAGCCAAGGGAGAAAAGGATGTATGGGGGAGATTAGAGAGTGGTGATTGGTTGAGGGGAGGAAGAAGCAGGGAGGAGAAAAGTAGAGGGAGAAAAAGATGGACAGGAAGAGGAGAAGGGAAGGAAGGAAAGAAAAGGTGAGAAAATAGGGCAGGCATGTTAGCGAGTAAGATAGGAGGGAAAAATACAGTAGAAGAGAATGGAGGAGGGAAAGAAAATGTGAGAAAATAGGGCAGGCATGTCAGCGAGTAAGATAGGAGGGAAAAATACAGTAGAAAAGAAATGGAGAAAAGTACCTGTACATACCTTTCGGCCCACTGGTCGGTGGAGCTTGGGGTGGCAGAAAGGCCAAATCCCAGGAGAGTCATGGCATCCTCAAGTGATGACAGCCGAGGATGCTGGGAGCATATGCAGATGAGCTGCAACCTCACCAGTTCTCGGGCCGCTGGAGCTTGGGGTGGCAGAAAGGCCAAACCCCAGGAAAGTCACGGCGTCCTCAAGCAATGACAGCCAAGGATGCTGGGAGCATATGCAGATGAGCTACAACCTCACCAGTTCTTAATATGCTGGTTAGTGGAGCTTGGAGTGGCAGAAAGGTCAAATCCCAGGAGTCACGGCGTCCTCAAGTGATGACAGCCGAGGAGGCTGGGAGCATATGCTGATGAGTTGCAACCTCACCAGTTCTCAGCCCGCTGGTCAGTGGAGCTTGGGGTGGCAGAAAGGCCAAACCCCAGAAGAATCGCAGAGTCCTCAAGCGATGACAGCCAAGGATGCTGGGAGTGTATGCAGATGAGCTGCAACCTCACAAGTTCTCCCCCAGAGAGTTCTGGAATCTGATTGCATCTATAAGTCTCCAAGGGCGGAATAATCTAACCAGTCCATCACCCCGGCAGAGGCATAGGAGGGACGGGATCTGAGCCTTCAGGAGGTAATTATCCAGCCACAACAAGGGTGTTATATCCACACCCCCAATAATTGAAACCCCCATTTCCAAGCCAGTACAAAACATCAAATCCAGTGTGTGTCCCTTTTCATGTGTTGGGCCCACTACTATCTGGGATAGTCCCATGGTTGCCATGGAGCCCATGAACCACTGCTCCACTCCTAAAAGGCTGGCCTTGGTGTAAATTTTGAAATGACTCAAAACAATAAGTCTGGGTGATCTCAACACCACCTGCTCAGCTAGGGCAGTCAGGCAGGCCACAATGCACTGGTGCTTAGTACACTAACAGAATTCCCAGTCTATCCCCTGCCAAATGAAACACAAGATGGGTACACTCCAGACCAGAAGAGTCAAGCACTGGATACTTCACAAAGGACAGGGAATCCCTAAAAACCACAAGCACACTGCCCCCCAGTCCCCAGGCCTATGCTGATGCTGCACAGAATGCCCGACCGGCACTAGCCGAGCCAAAACCGGCCCAGATGCTTCATCCAGCCAGGTCTCTGTGATACGCATGAGGTTAGTGGCCTCACCCAGGATAAGCTCCTGGATGTTAGTTGGTTTATTAGCCACTGACCTCGCATTGAGCAGCATCAGTGTTAGCTCAGGGGCCCTACTGGTCTCAACCCCCAAATATCCTGAGATGGGGAGGGGAGCGGGAAATGGGGACAAACACCAAATGTCACCCCCAATATTCCCAATGGCAAGCCTCCCCCACCCTCGTCATACCACCCCATGCCCCACACAACCAGAATAGCTGCTCCCCCTTCCCTCAAGGCCTTGAAGGGACTGATGATCGTGGAGGATCCTCTAGGTCCAGCACCCCAGGAAGCGGAGTCACAATGGAGGCAGAGGGACACAACCCCCCGCTCCAACCCAACCAATCCACTCCCTTCCCCCTCTCTGTACAGGAAACCCCCTCTCACAAGGAAGCCTTGACCAGGGAGTTCCCCTTTGGCATCCGTCCCCTCTCTCTCACCAAGGATTCAAGGAACCAGCACACAAACCCGCCCCCCTCCTTTCACCAGGGACACCAATCCCCACTCACATTCTTCCCAATACTCATGCCCACAGCTCCAACCCACCTCCAGCCCTTCCCAATCCTCCTCCCCACCCACTCACTTCCCCTATGCCCATACCCCCTCTCTCACAGGGGGGCCATGGCACTCCCTCCCACTCACTTCCCCTGTACCCATACTCCTCCTCTCACAGGACGGCTGGGGCACTCCTTCCACCCACCCCTGTCACAGGGGGACCAGGACAAACCCCCCACATATACCTGACCATACCCTCCCCCTACAGGGGGATAAGAGCATCATACCCCGCTCCCAACCCTTCATATTTAAATCCCTTCCTTCTCCACAAAATCCATACTCTTCCCACCCAGTCATTCCCTCCACCCCTACCACCAGCAATCCTAAAAACAATTTAAAAACAAATTAGAATAAAACTTTGCCCCCTGCGAAGAGACAATGTACTCTTGTCTCACCCAAAGTTCGCCTCTCCCTTGTCTCCCCCTTCCTTTTTTCTTAGACTGTCTATAACTATTGATTGTACAGCCCCAGGTTTAGCGCTAAATAATAATAAAATAATAATAAATAAATAAATATTCTGGAATAAGCGCTAATCTGAAATAAACCATAAACAGTTGGCTGGGGGAGGCTCTAATTGGTACTAAGTCAAACTCAAACACTATTTCAGATTTAAGTCTGGAATAAATACATCCTCAAAAATGAGGATGTATAACTCTGGATTAAAACCAGAATCCAGATTTATTTACTCCAGAATAATTGTTTACAGAAACACTTAATTCTGGAATTAGAGGACTAATTACACATGCATTAGTCCAGAATTACTCTGAATGAGCCCTAAGATTAATGTTGTGAGGAGGCAAGAGCAGTTCTGGAGTTGAGTGCAAGGAAATAGTTAAACAGATGATTTTTTAAAATGAAACTGATATATTTGTGAACTTTTGTTGACTTTTTATTCAGTGCACACAGTTGGGAGGATATTTTAAGATAACTTAAGAAGCCAGATTAATTGATTTCCAGGACTGGGAAAGGAAATGACTGAAACCTGGATTTCCTGCTTTTGGTTGTAGGCAAGAACTGTGAGGCTTGAGTTGTAGTGGTTTCAGGATCTGAGTCATCTAACGATTCATGAATAAGATACTGGTTTTCTGATCTGTTTCTAATCACAAGACTCATGAACATAAAACCCAGTTTAATTTCTTTTTTAAACTTAAATACTTTAAATCAAATAAAACACACAAAAATCAAAATAAATTAAACTGCTTTATTGACTATAATCTCATCTTCTACCTGTAAATCAAGGTTATTATTCTTTTCTAATTAGCCTTTAAAATTAGCTGGAAAAATGTGATACTACCAAATCAAGTACTCGGCTTTTCTGGAGGCAGGTGCCCAACTTGCATTGCCAGTCACTAAGAGAATGCATTCTGAGTTTATACTTTATGGAGGGGAGTGGGTTGTTCCCAACCACATTGACTAACCAACTTTCAGTGCTCCTCCTCCCTCCCCCTTTTGGTTGGGGTTCCCCAAGGCTCTGTCCTTGGCCCTCTCCTCTTCTCTATTTACACCCTGTCCCTTAGCAAAATTATTGTCTTTCATCACGGATTCCAATATCATCTCTATGCTGATGACACCCAACTCTATCTTTCTACCCCCTCTCTCTCTTCTTCTGTCCACTCATGCCTCGTCAACTGCCTCTCTGATATCTCCGCCTGGATGTCCCGATGTCAACTCAAACAACACGGCCAAGACTGAACTCCTCATTTTTCCTCCCTCCTCTCCCTCTCCCTCTAACCTGCGCATCTGCATCGATGGACTCACCATCCATGGACTCGATGGACTCTTCTCCAAGCCCGTAGCTTGGGCTTCATCTTTGACACGCACCTCTCTTTTAAACCTTACATTGACTCTGTTGCCAAATCCTGCCGATTCGTCCTCCATAACATTGCTCAGATCCACCCCTTTCTCTCTACCTCCTCGGCCAAAACCCTTGTTCATGCCATGGTTATCTCATGCCTCGATTACTGCAACCTCCTCCTTGCCAGCCTCCCTCGCTCTCACCTGTCCCCCCTTATCACAATCCAAAACTCCACTGCCAAGGTCATTAACTCTGCCCTTCGCTTCGACCATATGCAGCCTCTCCTCTTCTCTCTTCACTGACTCCCCCTTCCTGAATGTATCCTCTTTAAACTCCTGGTATTCACGTTCAAAATACTCCACGACCAAG
>QEPC01010270.1:374744-389891 GCA_003113815.1 Sphenodon punctatus
TTTTTTATCCTGCTGTGGCACTACCACTGATGGAGAAAAAGAGAGTTGTCCTACTGGAGTCCCATCCACTTACTGGATGAGATGCTATTGTAGGAGGGTTCTCTCAGTCTCCAAGTAGCAGAGTTTTACTCAGCAGCAAGGAATGATGCCTTAATGTAGGATATAATGTAGATATTTGAAGTTTGGTATCAATTCTGCCCTTAGTCTTCTCTTTGCTAAGCTAAACACAGGGCCTGTGGAATACTAGTGCAGCTGCTGTAGGAATAAAGAAGCCTTACTGTAGGATGCATAGCAAGGGACAGAGTGATTTTGGATGGGGGCCATTGAGCACTAAAACGCAGTGATTTGGGGGAGCCAGAACACTGAAATGAGGGCCAGTACCCCCACCAGTGGCAGTCTCCCCCCTGCCAGCCCCCATAACCTCCCACTCACCCCTGCCAGGCTGCTGAGGATCTGAGTCTGGGGACTCAGTTCTGCTAGGCCCCAAATCTGGTGCACTTTGCCCACCCCAAGCCATGCCCCCAAGCCACACACACCCAAGCCACACCCCCTTGGTCCATTTCCAGCACCCCGGTGGCTTTGCCGCTGGCACAGGGCCACTAAGACTGTATTTTCCAGGGCCACTTTGATTTTCCAATCCGCCCCTGACTGCCCTCCACGTAGAAGTTGTTAGTTTCAGGATGACTTGGAAGAAATTAGCTTCGTGTTGGTGCTTAAGCTCAGAGTGGCTCTCCTGATCTGTTTACCTTCTGCTGCTTGGATTAACTCCCTCTTGCTTTACTGCAAGTGTGACAGGCTGGAGCTGGAAAGTTTGGACTGACCTCCTCCAACCTTCATGTGTGGGGAGGAGTGCTGGTGGAAGTGCTGTGTCCCTCCCCATTGACCTTAATGGCACCTTAAAGGTCAAACTTCCATTGGCCTTAATGGCACCTTAAAGGACAGCATCCTACACAACTCACTTGGAGACCTAACAATGACACATTCAAAATCAGTGACCACTAATACTGCCCCAGCTAACTACAAGGTAAGGAAATGGGAAGAGATCGGCTCTACTAACAGCATGCTCCTCCTATAGTGCTAGTGCTAACAGCACAGGAAAAAGACCTATTCAATTTGTGCCCATGCTAAGTCCTAGTGCCTCTGCCAGCAGCAAAGTCTACTCAGAGAATCACACTGTAAGATTGCAGTCTATTCCAAGTGTGGCCATTGAAGCACCTATACACACACAGTCTCCCTTCCCACCCTGCGCACACACCTACACCTACACAGTCTTCCTCCCTTCTGTGGCATACATGCACACAAAGAGAATGTGTCCGCCATGTTGGTGCATGTGACATACATGCACACACACAGAGTTTTCCTCCCCCTGCGACACACATGCACATACACAGTCTCTCTCTCCACCAGGGCATGCACACACATGCGTGCATACACACGCACACCCACCCCCTCCTCCCCCATGCACTCACTTTCCAGCATCGTAAAGAGCAGCCCGTCTCCACTGCTGGAGCTGCAGCTGCCACTGTTAGGAAGCTGGTGTCACCACCATTAAAGAGGAGGTGTTGTTGGTGCCGCTGCTAAAGCTGAAGCCATCATTTTGAAAGTACTGCGGTCCCTGTACGCATGCGCAGCGGTGGTCCTGTCACTTTCAAAATGATGGCTCCAGCTTTAGCAGCAGTGGTTTCAGCTTCAGCAGCACTGGCAGGCAGGCAACTGGCTGGTGGTGGCAGAATTACCAGGACCCCAAGATCCAGGTGGGCAGTGGCAGCATTAGTTCCTCCTCCTCCTCCCAGCAAAGCTGCCACTGAAGGGGGGCAGCACAGTGGCAGCTTTGCAAGTTGTGGTGGCAGGCAGGCTGGCGAGCAGCCCAGCAGCTTTCAAAGTTGCAGCAGCGGTGATGATGGCAACCAGGATCTGGTGCTGCAATACTGCTTATGGCAAACAGACACAGAAAAGGTAGAGGGAATGGCACACAGGTGCATGGCCAGGCAGGTGGCTGGGGACAGTGCCCTGCCTTCCTCCCCCCCCCCAGCCCCCTATCCAGGCTGCTGCCATGGGTATAGCTCCCCTTTTACCACTGTGAAGGGGGTCCCAGCAATCCTGGCTGCTGCAAACGATCCTGACACACTATTGCCTGCCGTGCGCTGAGCCTTCATGGCTCAGAACGTTCACCATAACTCAAAGCCCCATAGCGCAAAATGGGGTTTTCACAGTCAGATGTCTCCATCCCCCTTCCAACAAACCTCCCTTCTAGACTATCACACCTTAGCGGACCCGTCCCTTCTATTTATTATGTCAGTCTGGGAAACTAACATGCTCCCTAAACAGAGAAAACCCCTACAAAAAACCCTCACCAATCATGGAAATAAACAACCTGAAAACACCAGTGCAAGTGAATGGGCACACTTGCATTGGAATTCCAACCCCCCCCCCCCCCCCTTAACTAATAGGGCTGCTCCTGACAGCTCTCTATTTTTCCTTATGCACAATCATCCACCTGAGAGGTGCTTTTGAAAACCCCTTCAGTCATAGCTCTAGTGCAGCACTTTCCCACAGAAATTTGTTATTAAAGCAATGCAGACCTGAAGACTGATTTTTAACTGACAAGTTTTAAAAACTCTTTAGAATAAAGCATCTAAATTTTCTAGGTTTGAAGTCCTGTGAGAACAAGCAAATTCCATTCCTTTCCCCAATGGTCAGTTCAATTCAAAAGAGCAAAGGCCTTAACCAAGACAGAATGCTAAAAAGTAGCACCAAGACTGACTAATTCCTTTACTTTAAATCTCTTTAAAGCAGATTATTAACTGCCAGCAAGCAAACACTGTACAAAGGTGAAAGATAAAGTAAGCAAAAGCCATGGCTGCAATTACAAAAGTCTGCATTTTGACCAAAATAACCATTCCCTGTCCTAAAGTTAGCACTCTGTCCTAAAGTTAACACATTTTATCATTTGTAGAGATTTTCATATTTAAATTGTAGTAAAGTGGTATTTGGGGGGTTATTTGAGTGACTTAGAATATTATGGGCTGGAGCCAGGCTTCACCTTTTACCTTTTTTCTGCACCACAATTTTTAGTTTTTGCTCTATGTTAAAGCAATAAAGCAGCATGTTCTTTAGCCTGCAGTGACTGTGAATGAATATATTGAATGTTCTTATATCTAAAAATAAGCCCCTATACAATATAAATCTAGGAAATTACTGAACTGTATATAATCAGACAGAAGTATCTTGCTACAAAACTTCATACTTGCAGTAGTTGGACAAAGTTTTGCCCATTTCCTATGGGTAGGAAATCAGGCAATGCCATAGCCCCGGATTGCTCTTGAATGCAATAAATCTACAGAGAGGAATATGTGTTCCTTACCAAACCACCTCCAATAATGGCTACTTTTTTCTTCTGAACATCCATATGATCCATAATTGCAACAATGTCTCTCAATAGGGCTTCTGCTGCCTTCTGCCTCCAAAGAGAATACTCACTTCTGCTCACCCCCTTTCGATTGCTATGCTTCCAAGAGGAAGGACTTGGAGGGGAGGGGAAGTAGGCGGGTAAGTCATTTCTCCTTTTTCATGAATGATTAGGTTTAACTCTTTCTTCAAAGCCACCATTAAATCAACTTTGACAAGACTACGTATAAGACATGGTCTTTACTCTTTTTGCCTACTAAGGGTGCAATCCTCACTCTAATGAAGTCAACAGGAATCATCTTAAATGTAGATTACCTGTTGTTTTCACTGGTGTGGCAAAGTGGAAATTGGCCAAAGATCCTTTCATCATTTTAACTTAAAACATGAAGGGTCAAATTCAAGCTGCAGTCCTTGAATTGCAGACTGCAAGGTGCAGTCCTTTAAAGTCAATGGGAGTTAGCTGACCCATTTATTTTAATGGTTGGAATATTGTGCCCCCAGTGTTCATTAATACATTGTATGTATTGTTTATTATGGCACAGGCTTTCACCATGGCCTGAAAGTAAAACAAATTATAATACAACATACTTCCATGGATCCATAGACCCTATACACAATGGATTAATAAACCAAATCCAGAATCATGTAAGTGCATAAAATAATCAATTAACATAACAGATTTAATATCAAAACAGTAATAAAAATATATCCAGTGAACCCAAAGATGTAAAAAAAAACAGATCGCCTAAAACACAAATATCACTATACCTACGGCAGCTACAGTACCTCAGATGGAGGGATGGTTAAAGTGTACATCTTTTACACAAAAGATGATACAACAAAAGAGAAATGAGAATTTGTTAATACACAATATCCTCCAACCCCACTTAAGCTAGGACTAAATGAGACTCATCCTGGTAGTGGTTAAGGTATTATAATAATCTTATTCTCTCATAGCAATTCGTTTTTTTGCAGCGAGGACCAAAAAAGTTACTACTGCTACCAGCTCATGAACCTGAGATAAATTAGTAAAAAACAGGAAAGAGTCAGGTATCTTCCACTTCCTAGCCTTAACTAATAGCGGAGCTAACCATAAATCCCCAAGACAGGAAAAATAGGGGCACCTAAAAAGAATATGTTCGGCGGTTTCAATTTTCTGTAGCTCGCACAGGCAGTGGCGGAGCTACTGGACACCACTCCACCTTCCCTCTACTACTGCAGTCTGTGTTAGCTGAAATTGCAAGTAGGTATTGTCAAGGGTTGGAGGTCCGCACCCCCACTTTACTGGGTTTGAGTGACTCAGTTTCCCTCACGTATAGCCCACTTGAATCAGTTTTCTCTCTCTGGCTGATTCAAGCCTGCCGCAGGGACAACCCCTTTGTCACCCAAGGTCCGTCTTGTTTACTAAGGATGGGCGAACAGATCGCAGTTCGGGTTTGGCCATTCTGTTCGGCCGTGTTCGGTTTGTGCGTTTGGGTTTGGGTGGTTTGCTGAGTTTGGGTTTGGCCAAAAAATAACACGAGAGCACGGGAAGCCGGATATCGCGCCGGAAACCAGAAATTCGAGTGCATGTGGAGCTGTGTGGTGAGTGAGTGTGTGTTTGACTCATTGGTTGCTCGGTTCGTGTGTTTTGACTGTAATTGGGTTGGGTTTGGCTGTGCTGTGTGTTTGGGTGGTTGGTGTGTGTTGTGGGTGACTGTTCTGGGTGTGAGTGATTGTTAAAAAAAATAAATGAAGAAGACTGTAGTGCAGATCCCCTGGCTGGGGGCCAATTTGCCGATGGAGGAGGAGGAGGAGGTAGCGGTCGAGGCCGCTGCCCCTGCTATACCTCCTGTGGCACCACCGGTGGCTTCCTCCTCGGATGATGTGTTTCCACCCCTGCTTGACTACTATAGCAGGGTGACTCTCCCAGGGTACATCCCAGTTACTAATATAGCTGGTGGCCATCAGTGGCCTGTGCCACAGGGTATGGTCACCTGCAGCTATCCGTGACCCCTTGCACAGTGGGTGATCCATCGACCCATTGTGCCAGTCAGCTTGGCTCTTTATTCTTTCAGCTCAGCTGCCCTGTGCCCTCCAGGCTCCTATTGTCTGGCAGGGCATGCATGTGAGCTGCTAAGGTCAGCCTGCCTAGCTGCTGTGTGTCACTGGATCCCTGGCACTGGCCATTGTGGAGGTTTGCTGCCTGTTTGCTACATTCCCTTCAATCCCCATGTACAGAATCCATGACAGCCAGGTATATGCCGTAAAGGATATTTATTGACGGAATATTTACAGGGGATGGGGCTCATCTTTTGCGGGGTATCCCCCTTCCCCTCTTCACTGCACCATCAGGGGCAGGCTCCTTGCAGTCGTTGGCAGCCACAGCCAGCTGTGGCCATTAGCTATCTGGCCCAGGCTCTCTTTCGTCCACTGGCTGCTCTACTGCTGGGTCTGGTAGTTGCTCATGTGGATGACACATGTAGCCTTTTCATTAGCTATCCATTCCCTGTGCCCCAGTTTGGGTGCTCTCATGTGTCACCTGTGGGTTCTGACCCTGTGGGTTTCAGGGGTGCATGAGGAAGGTGATGTTCTCAGTGGTGGCTTCCAGGGACACCTCCTCCACTTCTAGGATGGCGGTGTGTCCTCCCACTTCCTGACTGGCCTCACTGGGGGCTCCCCCTGCTCAGGGGGTTTGGGCAGGGGTGTGTGTGTTATCTTTGCCCTTTTTCTGTCCCTAGCAAAGTCCGAGCCATGTATTCAGGAGACCATGATGTCCCCATCCACATAGAGGAAGCAACCCAGCTCCTCAGCAATCTCATGTGTGCGCATGGCATGGCCGGACTTGAGATTATTGTTGTGGATAGGTTTGTATCCCGATCTCAGGTCCTTTGCCTGCTGCATTCATTGGGGCTGATCCCAATTGTACCCCATGCACTGCATTTCCTGGGTGATGGCTTCATAGACATGTTTTGTCTTGAAGCAGTGCACCAGGTCTCCCTGGACATTTTCACACACACACACCCCAGGAGTATGAAGTCCAGGGTCTCCTTCCCGGTCCAGGGGTTGCCATTTGGGGGACATCTGTGGGGAAACATCCAGCCTGGCTCCTTGGGGCCTGCCCGATGGCTGTGGAGCAGGTGATCTCATGTTGGGGGAATGCATCTGGGTGAGCTGTTGTTCTGCTGTACCCCTGTTTGTGCTGTGGGTGTGTTCCTTGCCCTCCCCCTCCCCCCTGGGAGTTCCTGATGTTTTACCTGACTACCACTGAGGCCCTACTCAGCTTTGCCCCCAGTGATGCTGTGCTCCAGGGTGTGGGCACTCTCATGTTGCGGGGGGAGGGGATGTGAAGCTGTCAGCGTCTGCCTGGCAGTACACCGGCATGTGCTCGGGGCTGGTCTGTGCCCTCCTCCCTCCCATGTGGGTGAGGTTCCCCTGTTTTACCTCGCTGTCAGAGGTGCTCTCCTCCCTGGCCCTCATTTCTGGGGCTGGCAGTGCAGCCAGTGCTGCATTGCTCCACCTCCCCTGTGTCGGAATGGGAGACCTGTCAGCTCATGGCATGGTGCTGGCTCCCTTAGTCTTCTCAGTGGCTTTTCTTCCAGACATGTTTGGAGCCAGCACACCCCTGTCCTCGCTTGCTTCTCCTTTAAGGGCTCACAGCTGGCCGTGTAGCATCTCTCCTGGTGGGTGTGTCTGCTTGTGGGCTCTGTGGTGCCTCTCTATCCATCTCTTGCAGATTTCAGTGGACCCTTCCCGTGGGTGGGTGTTATGGAAGAATCCCAAGCTACATGAGGCTCTGTCCTATGGATCCTTGACAATGCTTTAGCCTGTGACTCCATTGCTAGCTAAGGCAAGGGTCACATGCCTTTTGCTTGGTTTGTCTTGCCCTGGTTTTTTATGACCTACTTTTAAGAAGCTGATACTAAAGCTTCCTGTTCATGTGGTTTCCTGTTGACATTTCTGTGGTGGGCTACATCTTCCGAACAGGTGTCTACAGGCCCTCTCCTCCCCTGCAGTAGTCTGGAGTTAGAGCTGACTTTAAAGGTCATAGCCAATAAAACAGTCCACTACTCTTTGCCTAGCAACAGCTATATGGTAGTTCCGCGCTTGCGCATTGTCAGATCATTGTATAAGCTATTAGACTGTGTCAATTTAAGAAAGTATTGTATGTGTACACCTGCAATTGGTCCATACCACTTTGTGGCACTAATGAGCTGTGTATATATTAACATGCCACACATCCATCCAGGGTCCGTCAGCATTGGATGCTAGACAGTCCCACAGCTGTGTACCTGAATAAACCTGATTGAATGTTCTTGCAGCCTCCTCTCATTATCGAGCCCAAAAAATCTACCACAGTGTGATTACCTGCTCACATGGATGGCTGGGTGTTCCACACCTATCTCCATGCATGGAGCATGCTGGCTTCTTCCCAGATGCTCCATGGGTGTTGATGGGTGGGTCACAGGAGAACGCACGCCCACCCAGCCCTGTTCACATGGATGCTCACCCACCCATCCAATGGGTGGAGATGGGTGGGAGGCGTCCATGTGAAAATGGCCAATGTTACAAATGAAAAACAACCTGCTATGGTGCCAATGAATACAGTGCAATTGGCAAATAGGATTTTCCCATGGCTAATAGCAATAACATATTACCTTTAAAATGTAACCCAAGACTGAGCATGCACAGCAGCTTACTGCAGGGAACATGTTTCACTCCCGGGCAGCTCCAAAAAATAGTTTCAGATGATGGGATTAACAAAAAGCTGGAAGAAAGTCTTTCTTTCTTTCTTATTATTAGGCACTGGCTTTTGCCATGGTCAGAGAATGAAGACAAATATATACAAAACAAGATAAATGAAATTAAATAAAACAATATCAATACCAATAAAAATTAACAGTTCTTTAAAAAGATAAAATCCGCAAAAACCTCACATTCTCAGGAGCTAACCAAGATAACACCCAGACACAAGAATGGGTAAAAGAGCACTTAAAATTTAAGAACCAACATAGGATTCACAAATTTAGTGCCTTTAACTGGGCTAGAATACATTTCCTTCTCTTGGCAATAAGTGATAAAAAAGTTGCAACAGCACTCAAATCATTCCTATTTGTTAAAGTAAGCAGGAAGAGAATACACTCAGAAGACTTTAGCCTTTCTCTATCTATCAGTGGAGTCACCCAAATCTCCCTTAAATGCACGTAATATGGACAGGACAGTACAAAATTTGATGTTCAATCGTTTCCACTTCCCGCAAAGTACAAGTACATTTGCGATCCTCATAGGGGATTTTCAATAAACGACCCTCAAGGACCACTGATTGCACTAGGTGGAACCTGAAGAGAGTGTAATGTCTTCTCAGTGTTTTATTGTCCAGTAACTCCAAATAGGGCTCCCTGTGGAAACCCAGTTTGCAGAGTCCTAGACTGGGCGCCACCTTCCAGGCTTTCAGCTTCGCAATATCATCTTGAATGGACACATCTCTAGAACGTATCTCAAGTTCCTTCTTTATATTTGGAATAGATTTCCCTTGAAAATCTAAAAGGGAAAATCCCAGGTTCTGCAAAATTTGAGAAAGGTACCTCAACCAAGGATATGCCCCAGAACCCTTATAAGAGAGTTCCTCAGTCAGACACCGAGACTGCAAGGAATCCATAGGGGCTACCACTATTCTGAACCAGAATCTAAGAACTGCCATTCTAGAATAATGTTCCAAGGATAGGCTATTAGTCTCTGCTTGGATAACTGCCCCAGGGACACTATTTCCAAATTTGAGAATCCCTCACAGAAAACGATTTTATACTCGGTCAACAATTACACAATCTGGATATGAAATTAATTCCATTCCAAAGGTCAGCATAGAGTAAACTTTTGTTTGAAAAACCTTCAAGGCAGTACCAACCGATATGGCATGAGAGATCTTAAAGGCTTTAAGAAGAGCTCTCACCGGATTCATAGACAGGTGAGCTCTTTTCTTTATATGCGACACCCATGTACCCCTTGCTGAAAACAGCATTCCCAAATAGGTAAATTCATTTACAACCTCCATTAACAAATTTGATATACGCCATTTATGCACCTGTGGCCTGCCACCAGCAATTAAGATCTTAGATTTACTCCCATTAATATCCAAACCATTTTATTGGCAATATTCTATTAAGGAGGAGATGGATTTTTTTAGACCTTTTTCGGACTGGGACAGTAAAATAAGGTAGTCAGCGTATTGAAGAGCATGGAGGTGAAATTCACCAATTTTAGGGGTATGTGAGTTTCTTGCCATGATGTAAGGCACCAAATCTGCCACATACAGAAAGTACTAGAAGAGTAGATGCAGCTGAAGATCACATTTTATCCCTGGAGAACCATGCGCTTACCTTCGGGAGTGAGGTGAGCAAATTGAAGAACCAAGTGGAATCCCTACTAAACAAATGCAAAGACCTAGAAAACACTTCAAGGTTCTCTAACCTTCATTTTATGGGGATAAAGGAGGGGCTGGAAGTAAACAATGTTAGGGATCTGATCTGGGCAATTATAGAGGAGAACTTCCCTGAGGAAAGATATTTAAACCAAGTTATTATAGAAAGAGCCCACAGATCCCTTCAGGTGTGCCCTAAAGAGACTGATCCACCTAGAACTATTATTGTGAAATTCCTGAACTTTTCTGAGAAAGAGGAAAACATACAATTAGCCCAAAAGAAAGAGAAACTTACCTATAAGGACTGTAAAATTAGAGTAGTGCCGGATTACTCAGCTGAAATTGTTGCTAAGAGGAAAAAATGGCTTAAATTTATGAGTCCCCTAGAGGAAAGGGGACTTCACCCCCAATTATGGTTCCCAGCACATCTCACCATTCTAAATGATGGCAAAAGAAAAGTATTTGTGCATCCAGATGACCTGGAAGCTTTCTTATATTAGTGAGATATGTGTCCAAGAGAGACACCCCAACTTTTCATCAGAAGCCGCTAAGATCTATACCTTCTAATAATTAAATATTTATCCACCTGCTGAGACTTCATCAAAAAGAGGCTAGTCTTGTTTTTGCCTTGGGACTGAGCTCCTGATGAGTCTACTACTATGGATCCTGAGCAACTGATATTTTATGGCTTGCAGGGACAGTAAAATGAACGTTCCTTTCCTAGCCTGCACTTTATTCTGCTCAATACTTCTTGATCTGGGAGTTTCTTCTCCATCATCCACTAATATGTGTTGTCTGGGAGGAAGTATAGGGAAACAACAAAGTTCTATTTACTGCTGAAAAATACTTCATTCCTGCAGGTCAGTCTCACCCCAAGTACAGAAGCTATTGTTAAGCTATATTTTTTTATAATGTTGTTTAAGTTCAAATATGTTTGAATGTAGATGTTTTAGTAAAAGTCTGGTTAAAAGTTTGACAGAACGTTTGCATGTAGCAAAAACAGATATATTAACAGCATGTTGAGGCTTTATTCGTAAAGGGAGAAGAATGTACAAGTCTTCAAGTACATATCACGTCAAGCCCAGATTCATAAGATTCAATAAAAATTGGCACTTAGATGACTAAGTTTAAAATCCGGACACTAAATGTTAAGGGTTTAAACTCCCCAGTTAAAAGGAAATGGGTCATTAATCTTTTATTAGATCAAGAAGGGAGTTCCACAGCCATGGCATGGCCACCGAGAATGCCCTCTCCTGCGTGGCCCACTAGAAGACACAGGGGACCTCGAGCAGGGCACCCCTGGATGACCGCAGGGGTCGATCCAGCACCCGGGGGGTGAGGCGGTCCTGCAGGTAGGCAGGGCCTAGACTGTTTAGGGCTTTATAGGTCAAAACCAACACCTTGAAGCGGGCCTGGAATGCTATCGGCAGCCAGTGCAGAGCACAGAGCACCGGTGTTATGTGCTCCCAGCGGCCCAATCCCACCAAGAGATGGGCCACTGCATTCTGCACTAGCTGCAGCCTCCGAGCCATTGTCATGGGTAGCCCCACGTAAAGCGCGTTACCATAGTCTAGTCTAGAGGTGATGAAAGCATGAATGAGGGTGGCCAGGTCAGAGTCTGAAACATACGGCCGAAGCCACTTCACCAGATTTAATTGGCGAAAGGTACTCCTCGCCACAGCCTCCACATGGGCATCCAGTCAGAGCTGCATGTCGAGGAGCACCCCTAGACTCCGCACCTGGCAAACCAATGCGGGACAGACCTCGTCCACAATGGGGGCTGTTACCCCTGTCACCTTACCCACCAGCATCATCTCTGTCTTGTCAGGATTCAACTTCAGTTGGTTGGCCCTCATCCAGTCCCCCACAGCCATCAGACACTGGGTAAGCACTGAGACTGCAGGGTCTGGGTCTGTTGTAAAAAAGAGGTACAGCTGTGTGTCATCCGCATATTGATGACACTGCACGCTGAACCTCCTAATCACCTCACCGAGTGGCTGCATATACATGTTAAACAGGAGACGGGACAAGACAGGCAGGACATGAGAGGTCTCGGTACAATGAAAAACATTCTCCGAGTACCACTCGCTGAATTCTTCCTGCTAGGAATGAGCGGAACCATTCAAGAACAGTCCCGCCCACTCCTGCAGTCCTGCAGGCGCATTACCAAAATCTCATGGTCAACGGTATCAAACACAGCCGAAAGATCTAACAACACTAACAGGATCAACTGACCCTGGTCTAACTCTCGGTGCAGGTCATCCACCAAGGTCACGAGCGCAGTCATATCCCAGATAAAATCCTGACTGGGAGGGGTCAAGAAAACCGATGCGATCCAGATGCCCCTGCAGGCGTTTCAGAAGGCTCCCTCTCCCAGCATTTCCCAGCTCCTACCATCCTCCTCCCGTTTCACCCATCCAACCCATCTACCCCATATTCTCATTCATTTAGCTTAGATAGATTTAGGTGTTATTTTTTGTTTTTACTCCTCCCTGTGTTCCCTGTGTTCAATCTTCCTCCCTCCCTCCCCCCTCCATTGAATCCTTCCCTCTCCCTCATATTCCATCCCTGATTCCCTTCCCCTGTTTTTTCATTTAGAGTAGGATTATTAGATTGATTTAGGTTTCATTTCAGTTTTGTACCCATCCTTGTGGTGTTTGTGATTCCCCCCCATCCCAGATAGATAGATACATTAGATTAGATAGTAAACAGTTGTAGGAGTTAGCTTACTGATAGAGATAGCTTAGTGATTTAGTTTTAGTTTTTGTAGGAGTAGGCCTGTTTACTTTACTTTTTAGATAATCCATTTAGTTCATAGCATTTAGAATAGTTAATAGCAGTTAGATTTAGTGTAGATAGATAGATATAATATTAGATAAAAATTTAAATAAAACAAAAAATAAAGAAAACAATAGAAAAATAAAAACATTATTTTGGAGGGAGAAATGGAGAAGGGAAGGAGAGGTCGGTCTGCTGTCCGTAGGGGAGGCAATGGGGCATGTGCCAGAGGTGGAAGGGGCCGTGCCAGGGGAGTGGCATCAGGCATCAGAAGTAGCCAGAGACAGAGCACATCACCCAACCACCACCCCAAACTCAGCAGGCCTGCTTTAGGGCACCAGGCTTCAGAGGCTTAGTTGCCTCCTGGCAGTGCCCTCCTCCACTGCCACGCAGGGCACTGGAAGGCCTTCAGAACTTGAGGCTGCATCTGTTTCTGCTGCTGGTGGTGCTGGAGCAGGTGCTGGTGCTTCTTCTGATGTTCCTCCAGGGCCACCGATGTCCCCCACTGTCAAGGCGATCCCCAGCAGTCCAGAGTTGGTGGATTCCACCCCGACTGCTAGAGGCAGGGCCCGATCCCCAGGCAATGTCAGTAGGGAGAGGAGTAGCAGAAGCAGCAGCAGCACCAGCAGCTACAGAGGGGGACAGAGGGAGAGTGCCAGCAGCATGGTGGGCATGGGCAGTCTAGCCTCAGGGTCCCAGTTCTCTCCTTCACGGGACATCACTGTGATCCCGGGCAATGAGTCAGAGGCAGACACTAGTGCTGCAGAGGAGATGTCTGTAGTTGAGGTGATGTCTGTCCCTCCTCCCAGAGCTGCATCACCAGTGCCATGAACTTCTTCTCCCCCCTCCCAGCAGTGCTGGCAGCAGTGCATCTGCCGGGGCAGCCGAGAAGGCGGTGGGGGGGAATCCTCAGTCTGGGATCATTTTAAGCAGGTGCGGTCAGATGATCCCAGAGAGGTGCAGTGCACGCTGTGTGGTGAAGGTGGTGAAGCGTGGGCAGGTGCTCACCAACCTTGGCACAACTGCAATGGCAAGGCATCTCAAAGCATGCCACAGTGCTCTGTTGCTCAGTGGGAAGGTAGGGGAAGTGGATGCCAGTGGGTCCCCAACTGCAGCGGCCAGTCGCCCGGCTCCTTCAGCGGGCCAGCATCCTGCACCAACTGCTGCTGCCTCTAGCAGCAGGAGCAGAATGGGGGCAGAACAGCAGCAGGAGCCTCCACAGCAGCACCATCAGTCCACCATGGAGGAGAGGGGTTGGGGACATCTGACCAGGCCATCGTCAGGGTCCGAGGCACTGGCTTCTAAGGGAAAGCCAAGCGCCTGTTGGCAGAAATGATTGCCCTGGATGGCCAGCCCTTCTCAATTGTGGAGGACAAGGGCTTCCAGTGGCTGATTGGGTTCCTGGCCCCCAACTTTAAGATGCCTTCCCGCTCCACCCTGAGTCAGACCGTGGTGCCACAGCTCAACAGGGCTTTGAAGGAGCGGGTGAGAGAGCTGCTGGCAGGGCCTGGGGGGGCCACGGTCCACTTCACCACCGACCTGTGCTCTGCCAGAAATTCCCAGAACACCTACCTGGCAGTAACTGCACACTGGTGGCAGGATCCAGAGGCAGCACTTGTCAGTGGCAGGAAGGGACCTGAAGCAGGGTATAGGTGGGCACTGCTTCAGGCCCAAGTCATGGACAGCTCCCACACCTCGAGGAACCTCGATGCAGTCCTGGCCACCATGGTGAGGGAGTGGGTCATGCCAGGTGCGACCTTCACCAAGGGGTGTGTGGTCATGGACAACGTGGCCAATATACTAAAGGCACCCTTAGCTCCCTGGTTGAGTGGGGAAGGAAGCTGGTGGTCTTCTTCAACCGAAGCGTGAAGGGCAGTGAGCTCCTCCGGGAGAAACAGGCCGAGCAAGGGTCCCCGGTGCACACACTGCTCCAGGATGTCTCCACCAGGTGGAATTCCACCTTCCTGATGCTCAAGCGGCTTCTTGAACAGAAAGTCACCATGCATCAGGTGGAACTGGAGACAGACATTGAGGCACCTCCAGGGTACAACAAGGAGGAATGGGAGATTATCGCCCACACGGTCTTTGTCCTGAGACCATTCATGGCCATCACAGAGACCTTGAGCAGCTCCACTGCCACCCTCAGCCAGGTGGCCCCACTGGTCTATAGTCTCCACAGCAGCCTGGACGAGATTCGGGGGGGGGGGATCGTGGCCCTCAGGGCAGGAGGATCTCAGATGAGGCAATTGACCTTGCACGGAAGCTGAAGGCGCGCGCTTTGACGAACTCCTGTTCTGGGAGGAATGTGTCCTGGCAACCATGCTGGACCCCAGGATCAAGGGCAGCATGGCATGTGAGACAGCGGTCTATGGCCTCCGGAAAGTTGCGCTGGTGCAGAAGGTCTGGAAGGCAGAGCGGGCCATGCAGCAGGATGCCCCTGGGGATGGTGGGAGTGGGAGCAGTGACCCCTTCCAGCCATCTGGGTCTATCCCTGTGCCCAGCCCTAGCGGTAGCAGCAACACCAGCAGCAGGATGAGCAGCAGCAGCAGGACCCCTACTGCCAC
>QEPC01010270.1:418707-445771 GCA_003113815.1 Sphenodon punctatus
ACCACCTTGTAACCAAGCCAAGTACACGCACCTGAGACTTCGCATCCGCCTGAATGTTTGTTTGTCTTCTCCCATGTCTCTCCCGCTGTCCCCTCTCCTTGTCTCCCCCTCCTTGTCTTTTAGATTGTAAGCCACAGGTAGGGACCACAGCTGATTATATGTTCTGTACAGCGCCAGGTTGTTACTGGCGCTTTATAAATGTTTAATAATAATAATAATAATAATAAGCTAAAGGAGCTCAGGATCTCAGGAATCAGTTGGAAAAGGAAGGTGTGAGGGTAAAGGGACTAGAGGGGAAATGCATAGAGATGGACAGGGACAAGTGTGAGTCAACAGCGGAGACTTGGAGGCTTACAACTATCCTTAAGAAAGCACAGGAAGGAAAACAATGCTGTGTCAAGGGCTGAACAAGCAGAAAGGGAGCTGGAGGGGTTGAAATCTCAATTAGAAGAAGCTCGGCCAGCAACACGCTTCCTGGCAGACCAAAACAGCACAATAAAGGCAGCAGTGAGCCATGAAGCTTGTGAGTGGACCATACAGCAGCTGAGGGAGGAACTCCACACGCACGGTGTACGTAGCTTGGTAGCCACAGTGTGGGTGGAAGAACTCCCTGATCCAAAGTGGCCCTCATATGCCAGTACAGAGGCCCCTTTCAATCCAGATTGGAAGGAACCAGAGCCCCTGGCCCCTAGGTAAGCCGTCAAGTTGAGCGCCATACAGGGAGAGGTGTGCAAGTGCAGGAGGAAGTGCAGGAGACAGTTAGATGGTCCCTCACTCAGGCAAAGGCCATAATGGAACAGTTGGGTCCACTAAGCGGGATACAGTAATATTGTGGATGGCTAGAGTGTGGCAAATGGACCCAACCGCGGATGGGATGGATCTGACCCAGCTAGCCCGGGCCAGCACTCCCCTCGTGGAGGCACAGACTTTAGAAGCAGGGCTCAGTATGGCAGATCTCCAGGGTGCAAATTGTAGTCAGTGGATGAGAACAGTGATCAAGGTTATGCTCCCTGGGCAGAGTCCCCACAGGTTGTTTCTTCTGGAGGCCCAGGTCCTGGGGGAGCCACCAGAAGCCTATGTGATTAGAAAGAAGTTGTTATGGGCCATAGCCGAGGTCGTAGCCCTGGTAAAGAGAGGAGGGCACCAGGTTATGAACTATGATAACTGGGACTTTATAGAGGCAGTCTATGAGGGGTTAACTGCAACAACCAGATTGGCTTTAGGGAGAATGGACATAGCACAGGTCACGTGGGATGAGTTAGCAATGGGTATTCGGCAGGTGGCAGATACCATGAGGGACATGGGAGGAAGCAGGCGGCAAGTCAAGAAATCCCCACTAAAACCAGTTCAGGCTGTTACTGTAGTCAATAATGGCTCACACTCCTCTAGCCCCCTGTACAGGCTTCAGGTTTTCCCCCATGGAGAGGCCCCCAAAACATTCAGAGGAATGGGTCCATTAGTCATCCCCCCCCCCCGAGCCCCTAACCGGGAGGGTGGGATCACTCTTCACAGGCAACTTTGGAGTGAGCTCAAGACAACTTGAGTAGATATGAGGCAATATCACCTCCATCCCACTAATGTCATAATGGCTGCACTATCAGAAATCCAAAACCAGCAGGAGCAGGGTCCACAGTCTGAGACAGTAGCCGCAGTTAGACACCCACCCCACCCCCCCGATATGGGCTCAAGCAGGAGCGTATGCTCCAGGAAGTATACAACATCTGCTAGGGAGGCCCGATTCCTGTGAGTCCCCCTCAGATTGTTGCCAAATTGCAGCCAGATACATTGGGGAGACCTGATACCAGGGCTAGTATTGGGAATCCAGGAACAGCAGCCCAACTCTTAGTGGACACAGGTTCATCTGTGAACATCTTGGACCCTGGATCGGTAAATGCAGGGAATTCCATGGGTAAGCAGGTAGCACTCAGTGGGTATGGGGGTGAAGTCCAGGCTGCCCCCGTATGGCAGGATATCCCTTTTGAATTAAGAAAATTGGTTGGGAATTTAGAATGTTGTGTTCACCAGGGCAAGGAGAGGGCTATCATTGGGGTTCCCTTTTTAAGAAGCTTCCATCTAACTGTTGATTTGGCCAATGGGTCCCTGTGACAATTTCCAGGAGCCCCCCCCCCCTGAGATTTCAGCAATTCACTGTTGTGCCACTCTTAAGCCCCCCCTCCCAGTTCTTCCTTTGACCCATGATGCATGGACTCAAGAGTTTCCCCGAGTGTGGATCAAAGACAATGCAGAATGTGGGAGGGTGGAAGACATGGTGCTGATAGAAGGAGGAGATCCTCCTCGCCAGATACAGTATAAGTATCCAGTGGAGGCTGAGAAAGGGATTCAGGTGACCATAGATAGCTTGCTAGAACAGGGAATTATAGTTCAAATGCAGTCTATCTGTAATGGACCTATCTGGCCATTTCTTAAAGCTGATGGGGTGACTTACAGAATTACTGTGGATTACCAAGCTTTAAACGCAGTCACACACCCCTTTTGCCCCGGTGGTAGTCAAGTACAATGAGATCATAGCCGCAGTAGCTGCAGGGTACCGCTGGTATTCTGTGTTAGATTTAGCCAATGCCTTTTTCACCATTCCCTTGGATCCCACGTGTTGGTACAAATTTGCATTCACGTACAAGAATCAGCAGTACACCTTTACCAGGACACCCAAAGGATTTCATTCTTCCCCCAGCATTTGCCATTCAGTAGTCTCCAAGATGTGGGAGAAACTGAGGCCAGAGTTCAGAAACTCGGTCATCAGCTATGTGGATGACATTTTGGTCCACTCTCCAGAGGAAGGGATAACCCAGGAAATTACTAGGGAGGTATTGTCCATTGTTCAGCACACTGGGTTCAGAGTGAACAGGGAAAAGACACAGCTAGTCCAAAAACAGGTGAAATATCTGGGCATTAGTATAGGAGAAGAGGGGAGGTCCCCAGACGCACAGAGAGAAGAGGTGGTTTTAAAGATACATGCTCCTACCGAAAAACCCTCCCTCTGAGACATCTTGGGCACCATGAATTTCTCCAGGGACTTTATAGAGTTCTTCACCGAAAAGGCTAAATCCCTATATAAGCTCCTGAAGAAGGGACGTGTATGGGAGTGGGGTCCCAAGCAGCAGGAAGTCCTAGCCACCCTGAAACAAGATTTAGTCACAGCCTCAGCACTGGCACACCCAGATCCAAAGCTACCTTTTCTAATCCAGCTATTAGCAACTGAGACTTGCATAGGAGCTACCTTGGCACAGCACCAGATGGGAAAACAGAGGGTTATCGCGTACGCTTCTGGCTCCTCAGTGAGGTGGAGCAGCGGTTCATCCCTTGTGAGAAAGCATGCTTGACTCTGGTGTGGAGCCTGGAGCACTGGGAATTCATAGTAGGAGGATCCAAAGTGATAGTTCAGACACCCCACTCTCCCCTTAAGTATATCATCTCCGGCAAGGTACAAGATGGGCAGGTCAGCAACCCTAGAACCACCCAATGGACTTTGGCCCTAGTAAATAGAGGGTGAGTTTGAGCAAAGAACAGAAAAACACCCCTGCTCCATATGGCCTGATAGTAGAAGGGGAGGAGCACGAGTGTCCACTCCCAGATTTGAATATAATAGACTGGCCAGTACAGTGGGGAAAGAATCATGAGGAGGCAGTAAAACAGTGGTTCACTTTGTGGTATGTGGATGGGTCTTCTTTTTATCAACGGGGGGAGCCTAAAACTGGATGGGCAGCTGTGCGGGTGTTAGATGGGGGGTATTGCAAGGAATGGCTCGCCCTCACTCATCCCAAGCTGCCGAGGTACAAGCAGTACTGGCTGTCCTCGAGTTTGAACCCCTAGAGGTTCCTTAGGCAATCTACACAGACTCAGATTGGACTGCTCACGCCGCCACGATCTGGCTTCCAATCTGTCTGGGTAGAGACATGACAGCTTCGGATGGGAGACCGGTAGCCCACGCCAGCAAATGGAAGCAGGTGGCGGAGCTCATCCAAGCTAGAACAGGTTTAACTTGGGTGGCAAACACGCCAGGACACTCCAGGGAGCCAGCAGAAGTGGCTTTTTGGAACGGCCAGGCAGATCGGCTAGCAAAAGAAGCAGAAAAGATGAGTCCCGCCTCCGAGCCATTAGAGGAACCATTCCCAGAATAGACCCTAGCCCCCATCACCACCAGGACCCGTTCCCCAGGGGTAGGAGTCACCATTTTGAATCTAGGAACACTGCATCAGGGAGACAGAGAAATAGAGGATCTAGCAAACATGGGAAAAGATCCCACCGGGAGGTTCACAATTCTTAGAAACAATGAGGTTTGGTGGGCTATCAATCCTGGGGGAGACAGACATTGGACAGTCCCCAGTAAGATACGGGGGGGGAACTGAACAATTCATACATAAGCAGGCACATAAGGGAAAACAAGTCACTTTAAATCGGGTTAAGGAAATGGGGTGGTGGCCCCACATGAAGACAGATGTGGCACAATGGTGTGATAATTGTCTAGCATGCGCCATGGTAAACGCAGATCGCCAGGCTGTCAAGGTCCCAATTCAGCATCAGCGCATTGAGGGACCTTGGGCCAGGGTCCAAATAGACTACATTGGGCCCCTTCCCGCTACTGCCAGAGGAAATAAATATTGTCTCATTGTCATCGATGCCTTCAGTAAATGGACCGAGGTCCTCCCTTGTAAGGCCAACACAGCAGCTATAACAGCGAAAATGCTCTTTAACATTGTCTTCTCAAGATGGGGGCTCCCTAAGGTCATAGATTCGGACAAGGGATCACACTTTGTGGGGGAGGTCATGCAAGAACTATGCGAAGCCTTAGGATTTAAGCAAAGGTTTCACTTGCTGGGCACCCCACCTCCTCAGGGCTAGTGGACAGAACCAATAGGACATTAAAAGAAGCACTGTGCAAGCAAGGCGGTGCAACTGGGGAAAATTGGGATGAAAAGCTGCCTTTGATTCTAATGGCTTTACGAGGGTCCAGGGACATACTCCGTTTGAGGTGATGACAGGGAGGTGTACACGCATGCCAGACGCCTGGCGGATTGGCACTGAACTCCCTAATTCTTGGGAAAACAAGGCAGTTACAGATGAGTGGGTCCAAAGTCTAGTTCAAGTGCTCGCTGAAGTTCACAAGCACCCACTCATCAGCTAGGGATAGCACAGGCTGAAGTGGATTAGTGGCTGGGATGGGTAAAAAGGCTAAAGTTATGGGATATTGGGCAGCTGGTGGTGTACCAAAAACTCTCTGTAAGGGAGAATTCGCTGGCTCACAAGTGGGAGGGCCCCGGACAGATTGTGAACAGGGTCAGTCCAGAAGTGTATCTAGTAGAGATCCCAGAGGCTAGAAGGGGAAAACTTGGAGAAAGTTCTTCCATAGCTCACAGCTTAAGGAATAGTGAGGAAAGACTCTCAGTTCTGCTGAATCCTCACAGCCAGGAAACTCCCCATGTGAACAAAGGGACCCGAACAGTCTACTGGATCCTTTCCTATAGCCCAAGGTCCATCTGCCCCCCCCCCCCAAACCCGACAGGAATATGAACAGAGGTTTGGGGAGCAGAGGGCACAGAAAATGAATGTTTAACCATCTGGCCCAGCCCTGGGACGGCTATTCAGTTAATCCAGCCAGGAGGTTAGCAGCCCACGTTGGGACCCTAATTGCTGGACACCCGTTCAGGTTTAGGGTTTGTTTTAATGAGTCAGGATGCCCCCATAGGTCCATCTTGGGGGTGGCTAAGTGGCACACAATGGGGGGACCCGTGGAAAAGGTGATAAAACTCTACAGGAAAGGTTCCTCCAGATGGGAGGTGCACATGAGGGAAGACCCACATGTGATTCAGTTCCGGGCCGGGTTGGTTAGAATCCATGGGCTTCCAGGACACAGAGATTTCTTGTACTTCACAGCAACAGTCCTCCTACACCCCCCCACCCCCCCCATTCAGAGGGAGCTATGGGAGTTCGATCCGCTCATCGGATATGTAAGTAACGATGACTGAGCCCCCCCGCCCATCTGTTCCGCGGGGGGGTTGGGGATTGCTGTTGTTTAGTTTTGTTTTTCTTTCTCCTCACAGGTCCATCCAGCACCCTCCCTCTTCCTTTTTTTCTTTGCTGGAGGTTGGAAATGGCCTCATAAAGGAGTGAGTCGGGCATCTTCCAACCCCCCCCCCCCCCGTCCCTGTTACTCTTGCTCCACAGCGAGAACCCCCTCTTTCTTTTGTGTATCCCTTTAGGAAGCCAGAATGGAAGTCATCCTGCTAGCACTATGGGTCTTTGGGGTTGCGAGTGCCAGTCCGGAGCTGACCCAGGTGAACGACCCCCACGGAAGGTCCAATGATCCCGGTGAGAGTATGGAGCTGTATTCCCCAAGCTGCCAGGCCAGGAACAGAGTTTTTATACCAGATGCCCAACCTGTATGCTCACTGCCACCATCCCCAGGGGTAGGAAGGTGCATACCTGTTCAACGCCAACGCCAGCCAGGTCAGATGTGATTGGAGAAACACTGCCAATTGCACTCACCATGAGTCCAGGGAGACAACTCATTTTTGTTATGCTCCAGTAACCGACAAGTTCAAGCCCAGAGACTCGGGACGCCAAGTGTGATGTAAGCCACTCCTGGGAGCAGCCAACCCCAGTGTGCTCCGAGAGGACAAGTTGGGAACTTGTGACGTAAAGATTACAGCAGCAGTATGGACTATCGCCTCTCCCTTCCATATCTCCATTGTAGCAGGGACAGAAAGCCCCCGGGATCCTGGAGATGAACTTTTGATTACCCTCACCGCCCCCGACGGGAAGAAAACTTCTCGGACTATGGTGAACTGGGAACCACAGGGGTGGGAAATTAAGGGTAATGTGTTATATAGATTAGGGCCACCTGATTGGATCATTCCACTAACTGGAACAAGATGTGATACATTCAAGCCAGTCATTCGGTTTAGCTATTATGGCCACATGTCTTTTAAAGGAGACGAAACCTTAGCAGGAGTTTATAAATTAGAATTTGGAAATGGGATCCAAAACACTGTAGAGATTCACCCCTTGCTTGAACATGCAGAATCTCTTCAGAAACTAGTCGTCCTGGTCATGGGCTCGCATGTTCTCAAGCTAGAACAGCCGGCACAGATTTTGTTATATCCTCAGGTATTACTGAAGGAAATCCGGGTGGATCTAGCCGGTATGAATTTATCACAGACTGTTCCCAGGTGTGCCCCCTTCCTCAAGATTAGCCCTAACCTAGGTGTTTGTCCATGTGGCAGAGCTTAGCCACCAGGGGAAGAACAAAGCATGGGTTATATTTATTTATTTATTTAAAATTTATATCCCACCCCTCCTGCCCTCAGGGCAGCCTGGGCCGGCAAACAACGTTCAATAAAAACAATACAAAAATTTTAAAACAATTTTAAAATACAATTTGTCCCCTGCAAAACCAGTTGAATTTGTTCATTGTAACCACCGCCGCAGCAGAAACAATGATGGAGTGGTCCCTCTGGGGTGGCAGATTGGTCACAATAAGGTGTTGTATTCCCGGAACCCCAATCAGTTCACTTTTCCTTGGGAAGGTAGTTTTAAAACTGTGAATATCATGGGATGCAGACATAGGAATGAATTGGGCTTTGTGTGTTTTGAAGATAATTTAGAAATTCATGATCCCTGTTTTTCCCCCTACCCTGGTAATAATTCTGTTTGTGATTTTAGCATAGAAAATGAAAACAAATCTGCCATAGTATATGTAGGTAGGGCCTGTGTGTGCATTAGGACTACGTGTGATTATATAATTATCAATGGTAGAGAGATACATCCCATGGTATCGCTATTCAATCGCTGTTTTTGTTGTGTTATTAGGGTGATGGGATGTGATTTAAATATGTGACCCAAGTCACCAAGGTGCAGCATATGAAACTGTTCCCCTGTCTTTATACCACTATTTACCCTGTGTCCCTGGGAATGAGCCTTCTTTCCTCAGATACCTCTTATCCCATCCATCCCTCCAGTTAGAACTTCAGAAGGTGCAGGCACTGGGGCAGACAGCTTCCCTGATAGTACAACATAACAACCAGGCCATCTCCCGAATAACAGCAGACATTCAGGCAGCAGGCCAACATGCGTGGTATGAGAGTTTGTTGGGCTGGAGTTCTCAGGCAACCGGGGGTTTTAATTTAATGCTCCACCCAATTGTATTGATCCTAGTGTTCCAAGTAGGGATTGTGCTGTGCATGATGGGTTTGACATGTTGGGTTAAAAGGAAAATGGCCAGACTCAGTCGCATTGAGGCTAACGTATGAATGTGTGTAGGCCATCACCCCTCAGGGGTTTAGACCCAATGAGGGGAATTGTTGGGTAAAAAGTCTTTTCCCCGAGAATGTCCCCCCCTCCCTTGGGTGAAACATCACTCCATAAGGAATACAGATTCCGGGGTGCCCAAGCAACAAGGGCCGGAGAGGAATGTGAGAACCAGGTGTGCCATAGAAACTGAAAAGCCCCTCAGGTAAAGCACAAGACCTGAAAAGAACAGGAATTAGATAAGGGAAGCGCCTCCATCAGTAATCATGGGAGCACAGGAAATGGAGGCCACTCCCTGATTTCAAACAAAGACCCTAGGTTGGAACTCCAGATTAGCAAAAGTAAGCACAATGACGTACACACCTGGATGGAGCCAGTTCTCCCCCCCCCGCCCCCCATTCCTCTATAACAAAGCCCCTTATCTCCTGTAAAGATTTGTTTTCCCCACAACATCCTGACAAGATTTCCCTATTGACTCACCCTATCTTCCAAAAGACACCTTGAGCATCCTCCCAACCCTTCATGGAATTCCATTGTCATGCTTGGGCCTCTTTTGTTCCCCTCAGAATTAGGTCACCGCTACAGCTAGGACTGTCTAGAATTTAGTCCTAAGCATGGGAAGACAGAAAGGTGATGCCCCCTCCATCCCCTTCGGTCTGCCCTAAGAGACACACACCCCAAGAGTCCCTCCCCCTGAGCACATGGAAATCACCCTATGATACTAATCCAAACTCTGGCCCCAGGAGTAGAGTAGTTCCTGACCCCACTGAAGGACACCTCTCCCAGACTGTGTTCCTCACCCCCCTCTCCACCTCTTCAACCTTCGGCCGTCTGAGGGTTGCCTGTCTCTCCCTCTACCTACAGGCTCAGCAAGGTAACCTTTTGTACACCCCCCACCCCACTCTCTCTCTCTCTCTCTCTCTCTCTCTCTCAGTTCCCTTTTTCTTCTTCCTCCCCCAATGCAGTGTGCACCAGCCCCAAAGGATACAAGACTGGGAGTGGGTGGATGGTATAGCTGTGTACGGGAGGGTAGATATTTTTAAACTGTATAGCACCTAAGAATTGGCCCATGGGTTTGTATTTGTTCAAGGGAGGGTAGGTGTGTGTATCTGTGTCTCCCTTTTCTAATACCCCACCTTGTATTCAAGCAGTTTTCTGTGTATCTGGGAAGTGTGTGGAATAGTCCAGCTGACCAGGAGCACACCCCGTACCTCTGACAGATCCTTGTGACACATGGGGACCCCAGTTCAACTAATTTGGCTAATTCCCCTAAATTTAAGAATCAGGCATAATTGGGGTACCAAGCCTCCAATAGTCACGTGTGGAAGGGGGTCTCCTGCTAACACCATCTCCACTCACCTCCACCCACGGGGATTTCCGGCTCCCTCCCACGTGCTCCGTGGGTGTTGGTGGGTGGGTTGGGGATGCGCGCACACCCACTCGTGGATGTTTACACGGACTCTCCCCCACTCATCCGATGGGTGTGCGTGGGTGGGTGCCGTCCATGTAAAAACAGCCATAGACATTTTTTTTTCTTACAAGAACACTCACTTACTCAACATAGACCTTCATAGATTTAAAAGCAAACAACTAGGGAGCATTTATGACTACTGTGCCAACAGAAATAAGGTCAGAGCTAGAATTGGGTATGCAGGCAGAGTGAAATTTAAGTTAGAGATAATCATAAAGGATCAGGAAAGTCAATTTTTGATGGTGAGAGGGATTTATGGGTTACAACAGATTTTCCTGGCCAACATATATGTCCCAAATGAAAAAACATTCATAATACATCATTCAAAAGGCAGACTATATATACAAGGATACTTCAATGCCGCTCTTGCCTAATTAGACCACTCCAACAAAACAAAGCTTAGGGACTGGCAAAACAAGATTTCCAATATCTTTCACCAAAATGGTTTGATCAATGCTTGGCACCACATGAATCCTGACTCAAGGTTCATAATTTGTTTCATGTTCTAATAGAACAAGGTGAATTACATAATCTGATTGCCAGTTATGTCTTTCTTGTAGTCCTATCTGACCACAGTGCTATAATATCAAATGGGATGCTCACTCTCAAGTGGGTGGATACTTTAATAATAATAATTTTTGATTTTATATAGCGCTTCCTGGTATGACACTCAAAGTGCTTTACATGAAACAATTCAACTGGCAGCAGGAGTATTTTGAACTCAACAGGGTCTTGGTTAGTTCACCCCAAATTTTATGGGAAGCTGCAAAGACTTTGTGGAGGGGGAAAGTATTTGCCATCAAATCTTCATTAAACAAGCAAAAACTGGACTATTTAAAAGATGCTTATAATGAACTTCACTGTCTGAAGGCAGCCAACAAAGCAAACCCACAAAAGACATTCAATTAGAAATTAGTAAATTAAGGGACTCAATAAACACAATCAAATCAGATAAAGTAGTCAATCAGCTCAGAAAAAAATAGGTTTTTTTATTTTGAAAATAATAATAGAGCAGGCAAACGTTTAGCAATTATGACCAAGAAGAGAACAATGATTCCAGCAGTGTGAGGTCCAGATAGCTTTCAGTTCACAGAACCACCACAGGTTCAGGAAGTCGTCTTGAATTTTTGCAACAATCTGTACACATCTTCAAACTCACAACCTGAAAAAATAGAAGCATTCTTGAGTAACCATACCTTACCAAAACTAAATGAAGCACAGAATCACTTTTAGAATTGGCCACTAGAAGTAAAGGAAGTAACTGACACAATGAAAAGGATGTCCAGAAATAAATCAGCCAAGCCAGACAGCTTCCCAATTGAATTTTACAAAGCATTTCCTGACCTCCTTGTCCCTTATATAGTGAAAACTTCAACAATATTTTTCAGGTTGAGGCAATGCCAGATTCTTTTTATGAGGCCAAGATCTTGTTTATCTTAAAGTCAGGTAGGGATCATGAATCCCCTGCTGACTACTGCCCACTGTATTTCCCTTTAAAATACTGACTTAAAGATTTTTGCTATGACCTTAGTGACATGCCTCAATAGGGATGTATGAATAGGATGGAGTTTGGACGTTCGGCCGTTTGGACTAAAAATTTAATTTGGGTTTGTGGGTTCAGTCTGGGGGAGTTTGGACACCCCCCCCCATGAACGTTCAGAAAGTTTGGCCCCACCTGGAGGCTTGGGGTGGTCCAGGGACCACCAGGGGTGCCCGTGGCAGCATGGCAGGCCATCTGAGACACAGAAGCAGCAGTAGCAGAGACTGGGAAGGCTTGGCGCTTGGCACCCTGGGTTGCCTGGGCAGGCAGACTCGGTGCTTGGCCCCTGGCGGTGCCTGTGGCACAAGGACTGGCTGTCTGAGCCCCAGCAGAAGCAGCAGCAGCAGAGGCCGGGAAGGTTTGGGGCTTGGTGACTGGCACCCATCCTTAGCTGGGCATTGCAGGCTGGCTGGCATCAGTGGAGCAGCGGCAGAGACCCGGCCAGGGCTTGGTGGCAGGCACCCCTACTTGGCTGGGCATTGCAGGCTTGCATCCTATTTGCCAAATCTCAACAAGTTCTTCTGCAAATTGGTCATGCCTTGCCCGGTGGTGAATCTCATGGACACCCAGACCCTGCCCGCTGGTGCACTCATCCAAGCTATGCCCGTCTACAAGATTGAGGACCAAATGGCTTACGTGCAGTACCAGCAGCAGGAGCAGACATTGGATTGCCAGGGCACAGTAACTGGCTGGCACCTCTACTTGGCCAGGTGTTGCAGGCTGGCTGGCATCGATGGAACAGCAGCAGAGGCCCAGCCAGGGCTTAGGGGCTGACACCCCTACTTGGACAGACATTGCAGGCTGCAAGGCATCGGTGACAACCTGACTCAGGGTGGTGTGCAAGGGCAGCTTAAACTGGGGGGCCCAGAAGCCAATCAGGTGCCTAAACCCCATGTCCCCAACCACTGAGAAGGGCTTCCCATTGAGCACAATAATCTCCCCCAACATGCGGGTGGCTTTCACTTGAAAGCCCACGTTGCCCTCCACATCCTGCAGCTGCCAATAGACTTGACAGCTGTCCCCACCCCAGATCTTGATGACGTAGATGGACAGCCCTCCCTGCCTTGTAACGTAAACCCCAGAACTCTGAGGGTGGGACTTGGGGCTGGAATGGCTGCCTGTTTCTTGATGCCATGGAATGACGGCTCCCCATGAGAGGAATGATGGCCCCAGAACCCTGACTGTGGATCTTGGGACTAGAGTGGCAGCTTCTGGATGAAGTGGAATGACAGCCCTCCCTACCCGTAATGTAGGCCCCAGAACCCTGAGGGTAGGTCCTGGGGATGGAGTGGCTGATTGTTTCTTGATGCGGTGGAATGACGGCTCCTCGTGAGCAGAATGATGGCCCCAGAACCCTGATGGTGGGTCCTGGGGCTGGAGTGGTAGCTTCTGGATGATGTGGATGGGCATCCCTCCCTGCCTGGAACGTAGGCCCCAGAACCCTGATGGTGGGTTCTGGGACTGGAGTGGAAGCTTCTGGATGAAGTGGATGAAGTGGAATGACAGCCCTCCTTGCCTGGAATGTAGACTGGCTGTCATTGGTGGAGCATTGGGAGACAGTGAAGTGGAAGTCCTCCTTGCCTGGAACATAGGCCCCAGAACCTTGACGGTGGATCCTGGAGCTGGAGTGGCTGACTGTTTCTTGATGCTGTGGAATGATGGCTCCCTGTGAGCAGAATGATGGCCCCAGAACCCTGATGGTGGGTCCTGGGACTAGAGTGGTAGCTTCTCGATGACATGGATTGACAGCCCTCCCTGCCTCTAACCTAGGCCCCAGAACTCTGAGGGTGGGTCCTGGGGATGGAGTGGCTGGCTGTTTCTTGATGCAGTAGAATGATGGCTCCCAGTGAGTGGAATGATGGCCCCAGAACCCTCACAGTGGGTCCTGGAGCTGGAGTGGCAGCTTCTGGATGATGTGGATGGGCAGTCCTCCCTGCCTGTAATGTAGAACCCAGAACCCTGAGGGTGGAACCTCTGGCTGGAGTGGCTGCCCCAGGTCTAAATAATTAAACTATGGAGGTAAATGTGCAGAAATGGGTGAAAGAGAAGGAGGATGGCAATGGATTGGGAGGAACACAAACGGCTGGTAGAGGGAGAGTTCTGAAAATGTCTGCTGACAGGATCAGTGGTTAGCTCAGAACAAATTGGAAGGGGGAGAGGGCAATTACTTTTGTTACTTGCTGTGCCTGCCTTACCACAAGCCTCATTGGCTCTGTGCAGCCTAGCCCGTGGCCAATTGCAGACTGCCAAGCCAGTGGTCTGAGGAAAAGAGGGATGGTGATTGGTCAGGCCAGGTTTTTTTTCCCTCCCGAACTTATCCGAACATGGCCGAATGCCGCCGAACTGTTTCGGGGGTTTGGCATTCTGTTCGGCCATTCTGTTTGGCTGTCTGAATTGACTGAGTTTGGGCTGAATCCTGAACTTCTGAACCGCACATTCCTACACCTGAATGTAGATATTAAAGACTTAATTCATATTGACCAAGTTGGGTTCATTCCACATAGACTAGGGACAGATAACATTTGAAGAGCAATCATAGGCTGATTGCATCACATATATCATAACAGCAAATCTGCTGTAGTAATCCCAGCGAATGCTGAGAAAGCCTTCAGGCTGACCCAAATTTTCTTTTTCATGTTTTGGCCAAAGTGGGCTTTCAAGGTAACTTCTATCATTGCTAAAGATGCTAAAACTAATAAAAACTTTTTCAAGTACATCAGAAGCAGTAAGCCTGCTATAGAGTCTGTTGGGCTGTTAGATAACCAGGGGGTGAAAGGGGCACTTAGGGAGGAAAATGACATTGCAAAGAAGCTGAATGAGTTCTTTGCTTCTGTCTTCACTGCAAAGGATGTTGGTGAGAAACCCACTTCTGAACCTTACTTTGTAAGTGATGAATTGGAAGAGCTGTCACAAATCAACGTGACTCTGGAGGAGGTCCTAGAGCAAACTGACAAACTAAATACTAACAAATCACCAGGACCATATGGTATTCACCCCAGAGTTCTGAAGGAACTCAAATATGAAATTGCAGACCTACTGTTAGTAATTTGTAACCTATCGCTAAAATCTGCCACTCTATCTGAGGAATGGAGGGTGGCAAATGTAACCTTGATATTTAAAAAGGGATCCAGATGTGATCCTGCAAACTAAAGACCTGCAACTAAAGTACGCTTGCAACTAAAGTACGCTTGACGTCTGTGCCGGGAAAAATGGTGGAAAGTATAATTAAGAACAGAATAGCTGGACATGTTGATAAACATGGCTTAATGGGGAAGAGTCAACACGGATTTAGCAAAGGTAAGTCATGCCTCATTAATAAGTTGGAATTCTTTGAGGGTGTAAATAAGCACGTGGACAAGGGAGACCCAGTAGATATAGTGTACCTGGATGATTAACATAATAATAATAATAATAATAATAATAATAATAATAATAATAAATTTATTAAGTCATGACCAAAGGTCAAGACTACAGGCATACAAAAAGAAACTTTGAACATCCATAAACATAAATTAACACAAAGGCATACATTGTTATAAAAAGTTATAACAGTCAATTGATCAGATCACAATCAATCAATTCACAGTGAATTTTATCAATCTGCCATAAAACAAAATACCAAAACATAATATCATGAAAAATGCAAAAAAAGAAAAGAAAATAGATGATAGGGAGATCTCCATCGACAAAGTCCAGCTCTACCCATGCATAGTATTTTTGTTTCTTTTAATCAGAGCCAAGGCCATTTTGGCAACATTCCTTATAGAACCATCATCCTTGGATGAAGTCAGAAAAATTAGTTGTTGTTGGCGAGACCAATACATTTTATTCTCTAGCACAGAAGCCAAAAATGTTTTCCGATACTCAGCAGTAAACGGACAGTAAAATAATAAGTGAAATAGATCTTCCATTTGTGTCAAAGAGCAACTGCACAATATGAGGGGATATGGGAGCCAGCATCTTAGAAGGGATGAGGTCGAATCTGAGAAGAGTTAAAGCTCTTCTCAGAGTCGAGTTGTCCAAAACTTTCAGGTAAAGTTCCCTCTCTGGAACTTTCTTGAAAAGTTGATAATGAGGTGCAGATTTTAAATGTGCAGTTTTTTCCATGTCCACTGCAATGGCCAAATCTGCTGACTGCCTAAAGATCAGAGCTTTAATCTTGGTCTTAGACATAAGTGTCAATGCCTCTATGGATTGTCCTGCCATTAGCAAAAGGAAAATTAGTTTCCTGTACTACTGAAACATGAGCTTGGGAGAATTAAATTCACTAAAACAGAGGTAGGGTAACCTGTCTTCCGACATACCCCACACCCTCAGCCAGTAAGAAATCTGGGCCAAATCAAGTTTAACTGCAACTGGCAAGACACCTGTTTCCAGTTTCACTAAGTAAGCTGGAGTATTCCATGGTACAAGAAGGATCGCCCAAAGAAAGCGGTCTTGAAAAACCTCCAAATTATTCCTAAGAAAGGGGCCTGAAATTTCAGCACCGTATAAGGCTTGCGGACTAGCCTTCAAATCCAACAATTTCAAGGCAGGCAAAATAAGTTTTCCCCCATCCATTCTCCAGAACCTCAGAAGCCCCCCAATGGATTGGTCCATCTTTAGCTTAATGAAATCTGTGTGCTTAGTCCAGGAACCAGTGGCAGAAAATGTAAGTCCCAAGTATCGATAGAACTTAACTTGTTCAAGACTAAGGGCACTTATAGATGAGACAAAAAAGGCGGCTGATCCTTTGATCAGCCACCTTTCTTTGCGCTCGTCTAAATTTCAAGTCCGGATCCTACCCCGCGTCTGACTGGGTCGGTGATCCTGACCCCTCAGACGCGGATCCCCAAAGTGCCGGCTTTACGCCGCACTTCCGGGTTCCCTGGCCGAGTGCGCATGCGCGGAAGGACGTGCATGCACACAACGACTGTACACCGTGTCTAAACATCAGACACTGCATACAGAGGAAGTCAGGGGAGAGATCCCGGCGCTGAACCATCCCGCTTGTGAGCGGGATCGTCTAACAGTGCCCTAACATTATCAAGCACTCAATTAAATTTGCAATTTAAGGAACTTTTGTTTTTTTATAGTTAATTTTTTAATGGTTAATGGTTAATCTTGCAGAAGCTCCCCAAAGCACCAAGAAGCCTCTTCAGACCCAATCTGGCATTAGACACAAGAGCCATGTCATCTGCATAAAGCAGAATTGAGAGTCGTCTGTTTTGTATTGCAACAGGGTAGTATAAATCACTGGTAAGTTCATTAATAATTCCACTGATGAAGAAGCTGAAAAGAAATGAAGCCAGGACATATCCCTGTTTCACCCCATTGGTGGCAGATATAGTATCTGAGTAAGTAAGTACTCCTTTTGGAGTAAGTCGGATTCTCAACAAGGTAGAGACAATAAACAAGAAATATCAATCTCCTATCCATATTAGTTGCAGATAGCTTAGCCCATAAGAGATTCCTATCAATAAGATCAAATGCTGATCTAAGGTCTACAAAAGACAGAAATAGAACCCATCTCCTGATCCTTACATATTTGTCAATTAAATCTGACAAAGTAAAACAATGGTCCAAAGTAGAATGACCAGCGCGAAATCCAGCCTGTTCTTCTCAAAAATAGCTAGCCCCTTCCCCCCAAGCCTCCAATTTGCTTAGCAGAAAGGGAGCATAGATTAACTCCATAAAAGACTCTTGAGATAATTAAAAAGTCATGGGATAAGTAGAGACTTACTATTGATCAGTAACTGGTTAAAGAATAGGAAGCAAAGAGTAGGACAGAATGGTCAGTTTTCACAATGGAGAGATGTAAAAGTGATGTGCCCCAGGGATCTGTAGTGGGACCAGTGCTGTTTAATGTATTCATTCATGATCTGGAAAAGGGCGTTAAGAGTGAGGTCATCAAATTTGCAGATGACACCATGTTATTCAAAGTAGTTAAAACACGCGCAGACTGTGAATAACTGCAACAGGATCTTACGAGACTGGGTGCCTGGGCATCTAAATGTCAGTTGAGATTTAATGTGGACAAGTGCAAAGTGATGCACATATGGAAGAATAACCCAAACTATAAGTACACAATGTTGGGTACTTAGCTAGGAGTTACCATTCAGGAAAAGGATCTGGAAGTGATTGTGGTACAGAAAGTTGAAGGAATGAAGTCCATGCAGAAGAGTTTGTTACAATTACAATCCTCATTCTGCACTAGAAGAAGTCAGAAGAACAACAGAACTCTGTCGGAGTATCTCTCGACTGCTGCAAAACCAATACAGCATGGTGGCATAGTTGTTAAGGTTCCTGCTTGTGATACAATTTGAAGCTATCATTCTGTGAGTTAGAATCCCCACTGTTCTGTGTCACTTAAAAAAAAATTAACTTTTACATTACTGTTATTGTATGTTAATCATAAAATTATTGCTGTGTTGTGTTGCTCATGGCATACTTTGTATGCCAAAAAAAACATGCTTAGTTATTACAGTAACCCAAGACTGAGTAGCCGAGGCCAGGCAGCGTGAGTCCTATTATGCACCCGGGCCATAGCGCTGCTAGCGTTACGCTCACCCGCTGAAGCCGTCACTGACTGCCCTGCCCCCACCTGTCCTTACATGCCCCCACTTTCCCTGACCCCAGAGTTAACTCCACCTTACCTGCCCCCACGCTCACTGCCTCCCCCACACCCCGCTGTCCTGCCCGGCCCTGCACATGACCTGACTGACCCACTGGGACACCCACCCATATTCACAATGGGTAATTTCAGACGTGCTGTTGTTGTGATGATCTGATAACCAAGAGGGGGTTAATGAACCCTTTGTAATTTTAATCCCAGATTAAGGTTTTATTTTGGAAAAATCAGTAATAGTTGCAATCTTTGTAAATAGTTTTCACCCCCCCCCAAAAGGGGAATTTTAAAATATTTTATTAATACAAGTTAATATTTTTCTATATCTTTATTTGAATGTTATATTCTTATATATGTTGAAAGTTTTTTAACTTTGATTATTTTTAATAATAATAATTTAAAAAAACTTGAATAGTAGTGCCAATCTCTTTTTTTAAAACATTGTTTATTTCAAAATAAAACAGGCAATGTAACTGTATATACACATATGTATATAAATACATATATATACACACATCAGCGAGGATGCGATGAACAGGATGGAGGTGAGCTGGAGTCGGAGAGCCGAGCTGGCGATCCACATCAGGGATGCAGGGAGGCGCGATCTGGGGGCCCCAGATCCCCAATAGCACACAGTCAACCCGGGGGGGGGTTCGGGCACAGGAGTATGGGTGGCCCGGCAGAGGACAGAGGCACCCGGGGTGCCAGGAGCCGGGCTGGAGAGCAGGACACAGCCACTGGGGAGGGGACAGCTGCCATGGAGTAGAACGCCAGATCCAAAGGCGGACAGAGGGAGCCTGCGGAGGGGGCCCAGAGACACAGGCAGGGGCTGCAGGAACCAAGGAAGCAGCCAGCATAGCAGCGAGCTCAGGACATCAGGGAGGAAGCGGGCAGAGATCCAAGACATCAGGCCGGAGGCGGGAGCACACTGCGGGGACAGCATCCAGGGCCCGGAAGGCAAAGGGGGCCTCACAGCCAGCTGCAGGGGGCCACGAAGGGGCCCAGGGCTGGGTGGCCCACCAGGTGCACGAAGTGGGGCCACTGGAACATGCCCCGATGGTACCCCAGTGCAGGCATGTGGTGGGCAACCAGGTAGTACGTCTCAAAGGGATCCTGCATGGCAGCCCCACCTGCACATCTGAGCAGGATCACACATCAGCCAGCGCTGCCAGCTCCACCTTGGTGGGCTCAGACAAGCCATAGTCAGCAGCAGGGGTCCACAGAAGGTGGCCGAGCTCCAACAGGTGGTGGTAGATCGCCCCATGAGAACGCTGGTAGCCACGGGTCCCGTGCATGCTGCCAAAGTAGAAAACAGCCAGGGCAGGGCCCCCCCTCCACCAGACAGGTCATGTAGGTGGACAGGCTGCACACAGAGAGGGCAGACATTGTCTTCGCTGGCGTCCAAGCCACATGTGTGCACCTCAGCTCCGGGATGCGTCTGTCGGGAAAGGGACGCAGCCCCAGTGACTCCGCATGAAGTCAGCAATTGCGGGCACTCACCTCATAGCCATAGTATGGCCACAGCTCATACTCGCATAGGCACCTGTGAGGCTGTCCGGGCAGCTCAGGAGAAGCAATTGCACAACCGGGGAATGCCACAGGTCAAACAGGGCCATGGTCTCCCAGTAGTTCCAGCTATGGGGGGCCCCGGGAGGGGTGGGGTCCGCGAGCACTGGGGAGACGCGACCCACCATGGTCCAGCAAGCAGATTAGACTAAAGGCAAGGAATCAGGGGCCCCACAATCCCTGGAGGGATGGGAGGGGAAGCACAGGAGATCCAAGGCCAAGTGATAAGGGCACAGGCCACAACATGGCATGGCATCGGCAGACGAGCGAGGCATGGGGTGCGGGCCCAGCCCAGCTGCTGGAACAGAGAACACACACAGCACAGCCAAGACAATTAGCAGGGAGGCGAGGACAACCGGCAGCAGACAACACAGATAGGTGGGAGGTGATGACTGCAGGCATGAAGCTGCTGCTCGTACGCCAGGGAGTGGCCCGGTCCAGGGGACAGGCCCCCAGCCGCCCAGCAGGACCACCCAGAGGACCGCTCTCAGTCTCCTCTCCCTTCTGCCTTGCTCCATCCCGCCACGTTCCCCTGCTGCTGACAGCGTATGCCCTTTAATCTCCCTCCCCAGCCTGTTATTGCTCATTGCCTGGCAGCGATGCTGCGTGCTTTGTCCCCGCCTGGGAATCTTTTTGCTTGATTCCGGCTGGTGATTGCCGTTCAGTCATCGTTACTTTTTGCTGTTTCCAGGTGATAATTGCTTTGATGACCACCCTTTCGGAGATGGGTGGTCATCAAAGCCAATCATTAACTGGTACTGCGATTAGTAATTAGTTATATATAGCACCAACTATGTACCTGGTACCTGGTCCATAGTTTGAAATGTTTAATTGTGGTTAAACTGTGGTTAGTGTCATGTCAGAAAACACCCTTAGTGCACTCACTGCATCTGCATCTATCTAGATTGCAGAAACAGTAGAGATACAGGCAGGGACTGGGAGGGTGGGTGTGTGACTGTTGCAATTTGCAAATCGATGCCATGGTGGCCCTGCCCCGGCAAAGCCTTTGAAATGAAAATAGCATTAATCCAATGCTATTCAGTTACAGGAAACTCCTCCCTCCCCAGCATAATAGTGTGTCCTCTTTAGTGTGACTGGCTGGCTGGGCTGGCTCAACTGGCTATGGATGGTTATCCAGGCCACACATCCACCCTGATCCCTCTGCAGTCGGCACCTCTCCAGGCCATACACCCACCCTGATCCCTCTGCACCCCGCCAGGCCATGCATCCACCATGACCCCTCCATGATTCCTTGATTGGCGATATAAATATGTGTGTGTGGCCTGGCCCTGGAGTATGTGTGTGTGTGTGTGTGGATGTACATATGTGTATGTCTCTGCATAGACATGTGTGTGCATATTTATATGTATGTACGTGTTTATATATGTGCATATATACTAATATGTGTGTGTGTGTGTGTATATATATATGCGTGTATAGATGTGTATATACACAAATATATAGAGAGAGAGAGAGAGAGAAAAGAAAAGAAAAGAAAAAGAAAAAAAAATGTGAAAAATATTGGTATTCATTTACAAGTACTTTTTTATTACTGAATAAAAGAATCAGAAGCAGGTATAAAAGTATACAAAACATATACATTAATATAAAATTGTCTGAAAATAAATGTTAGTATATAAATAAATTAATGAACCAGCTATAAAACTTTTTAAAACCCATACAAAAAAATAACATTGTAAAAAAATAAATATAATCAACTCTCAACTTTTTACATATTACCTTTTTTAAAAAGGTCCATTTGTTTTTTGTTTTTTTAAAAAAAACTATTTAGGAACCATAACATTAAATTAAAATGATTTCTCCTGCTTCCTTGATTAATCAGGGATCAAAATTATGAAGGGCTCATTAACCCCCTTGAGCTCCTCCATACTAAAGTTTTTGACCTCCATACTAACGTTTTGGGAACAAAACTCCTGGTGGAAGTTTAAGGTCATTTATTACATCATCGGACCGGTACAGAAAGTTGAAGGAATGACGTCCATGCAGAAGAGTTTGTTACATTCCTCATTCCGCACTTCCTCAGTCTAGAAGAAGTCAGAACAAGAACAACAGAACTCTGTCCGAGTATCTCTCAACTCCTACAAAACCAATACAGCATGGTAGCATAGTTGTTAAAGTTCCCATTTGCTGTACAATTTGAAGCTGTCATTCTGCAGGTTTGAATCCCCACTGTTCCATGTCACTTGACTTTTTTTTTTAACTTTTACATTACTGTTATTGTATGTTAATCATAAAATTATTTCTGTGTTGTGTTGCTCATGGCATACTTTGTATGCCAAAAAAATATGCTTCGTTATTACATTAACCCAAGACTGAGTAGTCAAGGCGATGGCGTGAGTCCTATTATGCACCCGGGCTGTAGCGCCACCGGCGTTATGCTCACTCACTGACGCCATCACTGACTGCCCTGCCCCCACCTGTCCTTAGGTGTGCCCACCTTCCCTGACCCCAGAGTTAACTCCACCTTACATGCCCCCACGCTCACTGCCTCCCCCCCTCCAGTCCTGCCCGGCCCTGCACATGACCTGACTGACCCACTGGGACACCCACCACTACCATATTCACAATGTATTGATTGCATCACACACCCGCCGCCACGCACTTTATGTTACCTGACCAGTTAACACTAAACAGCTAACTGTGTCTGCAGTAACTAGGGTGGAGTGAACGTGCCCTCCCCCACCCCGAATTAGGAAACTATAAGTCCCCCACTCCTCGTCCCCTCCCCCACGGCTGAGAGTGTTTCCCTTCCAACGTGCCATCCAGTGCTGTTGTGGTCCCATCATGATACCAATGTAAAAGACGGATTGGAGGCAAAGTAGTTCAAATGAAATGATATCATTCTGCTTGCATTCTGTAGATGCAATGGTGGGCGGCAACCGGCAACAGACAGGGAGAGGGGTGTGTGGTGCCCGCCCGGTCTTTCTGGCAGTGGCTGTCTGCTCCTCCTGGCTGGGAGTCAGGGGACACTTTCTTTTTTCACTCACTGAGTGACCCATCCATACAACCCACCTGTTAATTGTTTTAAGAAATTTATTGAAATTTATTTATTGAATATATCCATCCTCCGCATCTCTAGTGCTTTTACTGAGACATGCTGTGCCTCCTGAGACTGTCCCATGCTCCCACTCCCACCAGATAGACTGTCATTAAAGCTGTCATTATTAGCTGGACGGACCCGCCCCACCTCGGCCACACAGGTCATTTAATTAGCAATGGACGCACACCAATAAGAACAGTCCTTCCATGTGACTGACAGCCACAGGTATTTAACACAGGGAGGCGGGCTTTATTTCACGCTGAACATGTGGTGCGTGTTTTCATGTCAAATCTATCTCAATTCAAAACTGACAGAATGGCTTTGGCAGGGTTTGCTTCATTGCTTGATGGACTTATTCGAATTGGTAAGTTAAATACAATTTTTTTAATGTGATCTCTCACTGTATTCCATGCTTTACATTAGTAGGGCTTTTGTCATTAATAGTTGTGACCAGGGTAGGGGGATGTGGAAAACACTTGCACGGGTTCAGTCGCGACCAAGGTCTTAATCCCAGGAACAGGGACACGCGCCCTACATAAAGAATGCCCGTCAAGATAGTGTGTGGGTCTTCACCTCTAATTAAAGAGAACAGACCCCTACATCATAGGGCGAGCGATACTTGGGAAACCAAGGTACACCCTGACACTCCGATCTCACGTACTCCAGGGATTCAGGGAGGAGGGGGAACAAGGTGAGGTCTTGTGCAAGGGAACAGGGAAGGGGAGCCCTGAGGGGTAGGGGGAAAAAGGGGCACTCGCGCCAGGGAAAGGGCTTAACTCAGGGGGGGGAAGAAACACTCGAGGAACGCCCACTCAACTCACTGACGTAGCCTAGCACTCTCATGGTCTTCAAGTCTCAGGAAGGAAAGGTCCACGCACACTCCAGACAGCTTCAATAGCACCTTTGCTCAGGACACTCAACAAAGCCAAACAACAGGGGGCCAGTCTCTCAGGAATCACCAGCGCCGCTGTCTCTGCGGCGCTGGCTCATATTCTGCAAGCCCCGCCCCCGTGTGCTCTCTCAGGCATTCTGAGCGCCGCAGCAGGGGCGGGGGAACTCCCTGCACATGTGCCGGCATCGGGGGTGTGGCCAGTGTGCGCGCCTCTGTTCCTGTGACCGCGGAGCTTGCCGGGGCCTGGGGAACCCCCTGAGTGCTAGCTGATGATGGGGGCGTGGCTAGTGAGCGCGCCTCCGTCCCTGAAGCCGACAGGCTTTCCGGGGCCTGGGGTTCTGTTGGGGACGAGGTCGGTGCCTCCTGCAGCACAAAGCGGTTCCACCGGGGGGTATCCTCTGCGATTGACACACACCCCCCGCGCGCCACGAGCCTTACAATAGTGCATTGATGTTTTATTTTTAAATCCCATTACAGGGGAAATACTGGTGGACATTGCTTCTGAAATTTGGCCCACAGTTTGGGACACCGCAGATGCAGTCCACAACATAATCTCCAGACAGGAGAAAATTGGTAAGGATTTCTCTAAGATCCATAGTTAGTTACTAGTAGCCTTGTGAATAGTGTTCCCCTAGAAAAAAAAACGTTTCTGCTGTTCAAGAATGCATACACTAACTGTATTCCATTTTTACAGAACAACTGGAGGCACAGCTGGAATTGGTGCAAAATTTGAGGGAGGACAATGAAGCCCTATGTGTGTCGCTCGAGCAAGTACTCCAGGAGGTGTGCGTTATGCAGGGACTTCTCAGAGCTGACAGCTGATTTTTACAAAGTTGTATGTTTTTTAACCAAAGTTTTAAGTTAAATAATGTTAATGTTCAAAAAATTATATATTTTTAAATAGTTTGTTTAAAAATAGTTTTAAAATATTTTTTCTATTAAATAGTTTGTTTTTCACTTATGTGCATTTTTGCTCATTATTTTTGCTCCTGTCCTGTCGCTCACAACACACACCAGTGAAGTAACCAAACACACAAGTGACACAACCCTATCTGCAGCAGCTGATCCCTTGCTACGAAAGTCTAGTATGTTCACCAGGGAATGAGAGCGGATAGAATGTTTACCAACCAATCATAAATAATTATCCAGGCACTTCAGGGCCATTTTGCAATCATTCAATCCATAAAGCATTGGGGTGATTTATTCCCTTATGTTGACTGAGGCTGCCACTGCCAGCCCCCAAACAGTAAGAAGTTACATTCCCCAAAAATACATGAACCCATCTTCCAGAATATTTCCCAACCCTTTCCTATCCTAAACACAGCTATACAACTGGACTTCCCTTGACCACATCATCTGGCACTGTGTGTCACTACTTAATTGTGCGATGGGACTCCCCCTTTAAAAAAAATAAAATAAAAGTACTACCCCATGCAAATTAGTTTAATTTGGTGTCCCCTACATGACATTTACTCTCAAGAGACATTTTTGGGAGTAAATAACTGTTCCCTTAATTTTTTTGGTCCACAACATTCATGATTGTATAAACTTCTATCATATCCCCCTCCCCTCTCAGATGTGTGCCTCACTCTCTTCTCAAATGTAATAAGTCCAAACCAATTGAGTGTCTCTTCAAATGTGGAGGCACTCACATCACAGGTCAGCTGAGAAAACGACTCATGCATCAAAACACACACACCCAGCATGTCATTGAACTTAGCAGTCATCTCCCTATTTTTGTTGTTGTTATCAAATTCCCCATTCCATTTCCCACCAACTGGCTATACAAGCTTTATTGCATGCTGCACAATGGGCTGTTGTGCTAGTTTTAATTTACAATGTATCTCAATGCAAAAATAGCACAGTGGTATTGATTTTTAATAGTCAATTTATATGCTTTATTTTCAAATCCCTCCCAGCAGCCAACACTAACAAAATTGGCTAGTTTTTAAAGCTAAAAACTAGGAGCTACAGAATGCACTATTATCAAAGCTGCAGTATGATTGTATACCTTTGCCATAAGCCTTTGCCATGCCTCATTATGAGTGACTCCTCTCACTCACGTCACACCACCACCCCGGCCACCACCACTCCCGTCTGTGTTCTGATTTCTAGAATATATACCACGTGTCCAGTGTATGATCAGAGAGTGAAAGACGATAAAGCACATACAGGAATGAATACCAAATTATTTTTATTTGATGTAGGTATTGATATGTACTACAGGATGGTAGCTGTGGCAATCAATTTGGTTGCAAATCCAATTTGTTTTATTCTCCAGATGAAGGCAAAACCAACTTTTCACATCTTATAAAAAACCCACTACTGGCTTGTGGGAAAAAATTGATTGTGGTTGGAAAATTCCTTCATGACTCCATATGAAAATGGCAATCGGATCAGTACTTGATCCCTGAAGAATACTGGCAGTGGCTGGCTACAAATTGACTGTGTGTAGCTGTTGCATGTTCCTGTCATGATTTGATCCATTTTCCTGATTTTTTTTTTTTTTAAAAGTACACTTATTAGTTACGCTGATTGTTGTTCAGTTTGCATTTTTGATTTTTAATAGAGAATTTGAAGGAACACTTTTAATAAAAATCCTAGATATCAAATATTATATAAATGTTACATATGTATCAAAGATAAGTTGCATACTTGTACGTGTACATGTATGTTACTTGTACATGTACAAGTACGTGTACACATACTGTACTGTACAATATGTGTACAGTATGGATCTGTACACAGATCTGTACTTGTACACGGATCTGTACTTGTACTGTACATGTACAAGTACGTGTACTGTATGTGTACACATACTTGTACGTGTACAAAGGCCATATGTATCAGTTTTTAAACAAATAATTATACTTAGCTTCAACTTTGGATTGATCACTTCTCTTGCCTGCTGTTCTTTCAGTCGTAAGGACCATCACTTTCCCTAATTAGCCGAGATGAAGATTAAATACATTAATTTATTTTAAAGAACACACTATTTCCCTGATGCACACAACACACTGAGTGCATGCATTCCTATGCTATTTCTAAATGGACCAAACCATGCGATTCCCAAGTCCAGTTTGCCTATGTGTCATTCCGTTGAGGCCATGACCGCACAGCATCCATGGATTTTGGAATCATTGGTGGGTGCTGTTATACTAAAAAATAGATCCATGCTGCAGAGTTCTGCCTCTGCGATCTGTTCCCACGGGTTCTGCAAACTGTGTGTGTGTGAAACAGGAAAAGACAGCACAAATTAATCACTGACTACACAATCACTACACAATCAAAGACAGAAGAATCACTGACGCTTCATTACAGCAACACAACCTTTGTTTCTCACAAGCGGACACTGGCCAAGTTTACTTCCTCATTCAGTGCTCTTGTATACCTTCCGAGATTTCGTCTGGGTGGTCATAACCTTTTTTCTGGTGATCATTCGCCTCTGACATGCATCTCATTATATCCTCATCTGTGACTTGCAGGAAATCCTTAGTAATTTTAGGTAGGAATGACCTGTTCATTTTAATTAATGCTAGGTGCTTGAGATTTAAACTGGAAAGACTAGTTCTTTTATTACCTACAATTGCGCCCACACAGCTGAATAAACGTTCTGATGGGACACTGCTGGCAGGACAACCAAGGAGTGTGATTGCCAAACT
>QEPC01010270.1:478239-493636 GCA_003113815.1 Sphenodon punctatus
TTGTCTATGTGCCTGTTATTTGTGGTACACGGGCTGCTCTTCTCCCTCCTCCCCCCTCCCTTCCCGTTTCCCTTGTGTGGGCCTTTTGTGGGGGCCTTTTGTGCCTTCTGGTTTCATTTGCCCTGGGGTGGCCATGTCTGTGTCCCGCCTCTTCCCGGTGGCTTGTGGGTGTTTTACCATGGCCAGGAATCGGCGTCATGTCTGTTGTGCTGCCCCAGTTCATGATCTGGTGGCCCGATTCCCTGTCGTGGTCCCGGTCCCATAGCTGTACAGTCACTTTTATTTTGTCTCTGCCAGCCAATCAAAACTTGCCATCTGATTTGTCCATCACTCAACTGTCCCTCCCATACCCCCCTCCTACCAAATATGGCACTAAGCTTTGTTCCTAGGTCAGAGAAGTTAGGGGGTCAATGGTATGGATCACTCCAGTCACACGAGTTTTTGGTGTTTAGTTGGGCGGTTAGAAATCACCCCTTTACAAGAAAGAGTGGAGCCAGAGATATATTATCAAGAGAATGCCACTGTAGGGTGATTTTCCAGCCTGAACAGATAATGTGTTCAACACATAAGATATAAAATTGTGGTTTTTAAAGATTTATTCATCTATGACACCCCTGAAGAAGCGTGGGGTGCATGACATCCAAAATGTGTTGGGTCCTATTGCTATCATATGTCATATAATGATATAGTGATGTGTCACATTACGTGATAGACCTTAGCATATTTACTGTTCACTTTTGTATATTTTTTAATAAATGTATGAGTTGTATTTCTTTTTGGTTAATACATTTTTTTCCCCAGTAGTTTGTTAGTCTCTTCAGTGTGGCTTACAACATATATAAAAACAAACAATCCATAAAAACAGTTTAAAATACAAAAACAATCCCAAAGAAAACCCAATCCTCCCCCCCCAAAACCGAATACCACCTCCCCATTTCCCACATCCACCCCCTCACAACCCTTCACCAAATCCCCTCACCAACCACCCCCATCCCTGCCCACCAAATGCCTTTACAAACAGCAAGGTCTTACACTGCCTCCAGAAGATGCTTATCCTCAGGATCAAACAAACTTCAGGAGGGAAGGGAATTCCATAGCTTTGGGGCAGCAACTGAGAATGCCCCTTTGCGAGCCCTTGTTGTACAAACAAGACTAACAGACAATACCACAGGGAGGCACTCCTGATCAATTGCAGGGGCCACAATGGGCATGGAAGGACAGGCCGTCTCTCAGATATGTGGGGCCCAGACCGTTTGTTTATTTATTTCTATTATTTCTATCCTGCCTCTCTCGCACAAGGTGACTCAAGGCTGATCACAGAATATAAAAATAGAAAAAATAAACAATATAAATGCTAAAAAAACAACCAAGGTGTTACAATTTCACTGGAAGTTAAGGAGATTTGGACTGATGCAGATTTCCACCAGGAGGGCATTCCAAAGCGATGGCATGGCTGCCGAGAACACCCTCCTGCTGTACAGACTCACTGGAAATGCGGGACCTCCAGGAGGACATTCCCAGATGACCTCAGAGGCAGCCTGTGGGCCCAGGGGGTGAGGCAAACTTTCAGATAAGGAGGACCCAGACTATTTAGGACTTTATAGGTTAAGACCAGCACCTTTAATCGGGCCCGGAAGACAATAGACAGCCAGTGCAAATCTCAGAGCACTGGTGTAATGTGTTCTGTATGGCCGGCCCAGTCAAGAGATGGGTCGCAACATTTTGCACCAGCTGCAACTTCCAAACCATCACCAAGGGCAGCCCCATGTAGGGTGCAATAGAATAGTCCAGTCTCAAGGTGGCAAATGCATAGATGAGTGTGGTGAGGTCTGAATCCAAGACATCTGGGTGAAGATATCTCACCATATTTAGTTGGCAAAAGGCACTCCTAGCCACAGCCAACACCTGGGAATTGAAGCTCAGTTGTGCATCCAGGACCACCCCCAGGCTTCTCACAGATGGAACCAATGGAGGGCTAGCATCCCCAATTATAGGAGTGTTCCCTTCTCCCAGATCACCAACCCCACCCCCAACATCACCTCTGTCTTATCAGGATTAATCTTCAATCGCCTCAAGCTCATCCAGTCCCCCACAGTGGCCAGGCACCAGGACATAAAGGAGATTGTGGGATCTGGGTCAGATGAAAAAAATATACAGAGCTGGGTGTCATCTGCTTATTGCTGACAACTAACTCCCCAGCTGCGTACGACCTCCCCCAGCAGTTTCATATACATGTTAAACATGAGAAGGGACAAAATAAATAAAGCCATGCGGGACCCCACATGGGAAAGCCCCACAGGACAAAGTACAGTCCCCTAGGACCACCCGCTGTGATCTACCAGTGAGATAAGAATAAAACCATTAGAAAATGGTCCACCCTGGCCAGGTCCCACAGGTGAGTAACCAACATCTCATGGTTCACAGTATCAAAAGCCATGGATAAATCCAGTGGAACCAGAAGGGTCATACAACCCCTATCTAGTTCCACTAGGAGGTCGTCGACCAAAGCCAGTAATGCCATCTCCATGCCATATCCCAGGCAAAAGCCTGACTGCATGGAATCAAGAAAACAGATATGGTCCAAATGCTGAGCCACCACCCATTCAATAACCTTTCCTAAAAAGGGAAGGCTAGAGACAGACTGGTAACTTGCCGGAGCATCCACATCAAGAGAAGGTGTTTTTTTGGAGGGGCCAGACCACAGCCTCCTTGTGTAACTAAGAAATTTAGATCTGAAAAATTCTGAAAAGTAGGCCCATTTCAGCCTTTTTAATTGCTAAAAGACAGGCCAGTTTAAAATTGTCAGGTTTTGGTTCTGTGCTGAAAGATGTTTATTAGACATGTTTTTTCTTATCTATTTGGTTGCCATACGCCCAGAAAAATCGTGTTAGTTAGTTTCTCTGTTAAATTCTGTAAATGTTTTTAACCTATTCACTTTTAGGATATATGTATGTGGGTTTTTGGACCCCAGATAGTGGGTGTTTTGTTAAGTGGGTAATGGTATGGCAAAAGAAGCCATAGACTTTAAAACTGGTGACATATTTTAGACATATTGTTTGTTGTGTTTGCTGAAAGCAATACTGGATCAAATGGACTGCCCAGGAAGTTCCTAGCTGAGAGAGAGGAATCCTTTATAGGGTCTACTCAGGTCTAAGATTTACTTTTAACCATGGATAAAATCCATCATAGATTTAAAGTGTTCATGTTTCAGAATAGGTCATGGAATCCATTTTCCTTTCTATTCTTTTCCTTTCTTGTGACCTATGGCACGCTGTACAACTGACAGTAAACACTTTGACATTTCACTAAATATTATCTTGTTTTAGTTACAAGAAAGACCTTGCTCCAGCTAAGTTGGTGATGATGTTAGGAGGTCTGGAATGCAGTAAACAATATAGGGTATTTTCAGACGTGACAGGACCAGTATTGGCCCAGTCACGGAATCACCCATTGATCCCCTGCCGGGATCAAAACGGCTGTCAAACCAGACATGCCGGTTGATCCTGGCGGGGAATCGGGGGAGTGGGCGGGGCCACGTGGCTCAACATGTGGCTGCACAGCCCCGCCCCCCACGCTGCCCCAGCCGCCCGCCCTCCGGGAGACGGGCGGGCACCACAGACAATGCGGCTTCAGCGCCTGCCAGCCCCCCCGGGGCATTGACCATGGCCTGGAATATCACTGCTTATTTCGGGCCATGGTCAGGGGACAGACGAGACAGTCCCCTTGATCACGGGGGGGAATCACATTCAACACGCAAACGGAGATGGTCTGGCCAGGGCCTCCGTTTGCGTGTTGAATGTGATTCCCCCCCGTGATCAAGGGGACTGTCTCGTCTGTCCCCTGACCATGGCCCGAAATAAGCAGTGATATTCCAGGCCATGGTCAATGCCCCGGGGGGGCTGGCAGGCGCTGAAGCCGCATTGTCTGTGGTGCCCGCCCGTCTCCCGGAGGGCGGGCGGCTGGGGCAGCGTGGGGGGCGGGGCTGTGCAGCCACATGTTGAGCCACGTGGCCCCGCCCACTCCCCCGATTCCCCGCCAGGATCAACCGGCATGTCTGGTTTGACAGCCGTTTTGATCCCGGCAGGGGATCAATGGGTGATTCCGTGACTGGGCCAATACTGGTCCTGTCACGTCTGAAAATACCCTATATTGTTTACTGCATTCCAGACCTCCTAACATCATCACCAACTTAGCTGGAGCAAGGTCTTTCTTGTAACTAAAACAAGATAATATTTAGTGAAATGTCAAAGTGTTTACTGTCAGTTGTACAGCGTGCCATAGGTCACAAGAAAGGAAAAGAATAGAAAGGAAAATGGATTCCATGACCTATTCTGAAACATGAACACTTTAAATCTATGATGGATTTTATCCATGGTTAAAAGTAAATCTTAGACCTGAGTAGACCCTATAAAGGATTCCTCTCTCTCAGCTAGGTACTTCCTGGGCAGTCCATTTGATCCAGTATTGCTTTCAGCAAACACAACAAACAATATGTCTAAAATATGTCACCAGTTTTAAAGTCTATGGCTTCTTTTGCCATACCATTACCCACTTAACAAAACACCCACTATCTGGGGTCCAAAAACCCACATACATATATCCTAAAAGTGAATAGGTTAAAAACATTTACAGAATTTAACAGAGAAACTAACTAACACGATTTTTCTGGGCGTATGGCAACCAAATAGATAAGAAAAAACATGTCTAATAAACATCTTTCAGCACAGAACCAAAACCTGACAATTTTAAACTGGCCTGTCTTTTAGCAATTAAAAAGGCTGAAATGGGCCTACTTTTCAGAATTTTTCAGATCTAAATTTCTTAGTTACACAAGGAGGCTGTGGTCTGGCCCCTCCAAAAAAACACCTTCTCTTGATGTGGATGCTCCGGCAAGTTACCAGTCTGTCTCTAGCCTTCCCTTTTTAGGAAAGGTTATTGAATGGGTGGTGGCTCAGCATTTGGACCATATCTGTTTTCTTGATTCCATGCAGTCAGGCTTTTGCCTGGGATATGGCATGGAGATGGCATTACTGGCTTTGGTCGACGACCTCCTAGTGGAACTAGATAGGGGTTGTATGACCCTTCTGGTTCCACTGGATTTATCCATGGCTTTTGATACTGTGAACCATGAGATGTTGGTTACTCACCTGTGGGACCTGGCCAGGGTGGACCATTTTCTAATGGTTTTATTCTTATCTCACTGGTAGATCACAGCGGGTGGTCCTAGGGGACTGTACTTTGTCCTGTGGGGCTTTCCCATGTGGGGTCCCGCATGGCTTTATTTATTTTGTCCCTTCTCATGTTTAACATGTATATGAAACTGCTGGGGGAGGTCGTACGCAGCTGGGGAGTTAGTTGTCAGCAATAAGCAGATGACACCCAGCTCTGTATATTTTTTTCATCTGACCCAGATCCCACGATCTCCTTTATGTCCTGGTGCCTGGCCACTGTGGGGGACTGGATGAGCTTGAGGCGATTGAAGCTTAATCCTGATAAGACAGAGGTGATGTTGGGGGTGGGGTTGGTGATCTGGGAGAAGGGAACACTCCTATAATTGGGGATGCTAGCCCTCCATTGGTTCCATCTGTGAGAAGCCTGGGGGTGGTCCTGGATGCACAACTGAGCTTCAATTCCCAGGTGTTGGCTGTGGCTAGGAGTGCCTTTTGCCAACTAAATATGGTGAGATATCTTCACCCAGATGTCTTGGATTCAGACCTCACCACACTCATCTATGCATTTGCCACCTTGAGACTGGACTATTCTATTGCACCCTACATGGGGCTGCCCTTGGTGATGGTTTGGAAGTTGCAGCTGGTGCAAAATGTTGCGACCCATCTCTTGACTGGGCCGGCCATACAGAACACATTACACCAGTGCTCTGAGATTTGCACTGGCTGTCTATTGTCTTCCGGGCCCGATTAAAGGTGCTGGTCTTAACCTATAAAGTCCTAAATAGTCTGGGTACTCCTTATCTGAAAGTTTGCCTCACCCCCTGGGCCCACAGGCTGCCTCTGAGGTCATCTGGGAATGTCCTCCTGGAGGTCCCGCATTTCCAGTGAGTCTGTACAGCAGGAGGGTGTTCTCGGCAGCCATGCCATCGCTTTGGAATGCCCTCCTGGTGGAAATCTGCATCAGTCCAAATCTCCTTAACTTCCAGTGAAATTGTAACACCTTGGTTGTTTTTTTAGCATTTATATTGTTTATTTTTTCTATTTTTATATTCTGTGATCAGCCTTGAGTCACCTTGTGCGAGAGAGGCAGGATAGAAATAATAGAAATAAATAAACAAACGGTCTGGGCCCCACATATCTGAGAGACGGCCTGTCCTTCCATGCCCATTGTGGCCCCTGCAATTGATCAGGAGTGCCTCCCTGTGGTATTGTCTGTTAGTCTTGTTTGTACAACAAGGGCTCGCAAAGGGGCATTCTCAGTTGCTGCCCCAAAGCTATGGAATTCCCTTCCCTCCTGAAGTTTGTTTGATCCTGAGGATAAGCATCTTCTGGAGGCAGTGTAAGACCTTGCTGTTTGTAAAGGCATTTGGTGGGCAGGGATGGGGGTGGTTGGTGAGGGGATTTGGTGAAGGGTTGTGAGGGGGTGGATGTGGGAAATGGGGAGGTGGTATTCGGTTTTGGGGGGGGAGGATTGGGTTTTCTTTGGGATTGTTTTTGTATTTTAAACTGTTTTTATGGATTGTTTGTTTTTATATATGTTGTAAGCCACACTGAAGAGACTAACAAACTACTGGGGAAAAAAATGTATTAACCAAAAAGAAATACAACTCATACATTTATTAAAAAATATACAAAAGTGAACAGTAAATATGCTAAGGTCTATCACGTAATGTGACACATCACTATATCATTATATGACATATGATAGCAATAGGACCCAACACATTTTGGATGTCATGCACCCCACGCTTCTTCAGGGGTGTCATAGATGAATAAATCTTTAAAAACCACAATTTTATATCTTATGTGTTGAACACATTATCTGTTCAGGCTGGAAAATCACCCTACAGTGGCATTCTCTTGATAATATATCTCTGGCTCCACTCTTTCTTGTAAAGGGGTGATTTCTAACCGCCCAACTAAACACCAAAAACTCGTGTGACTGGAGTGATCCATACCATTGACCCCCTAACTTCTCTGACCTAGGAACAAAGCTTAGTGCCATATTTGGTAGGAGGGGGGTATGGGAGGGACAGTTGAGTGATGGACAAATCAGATGGCAAGTTTTGATTGGCTGGCAGAGACAAAATAAAAGTGACTGTACAGCTATGGGACCGGGACCACGACAGGGAATCGGGCCACCAGATCATGAACTGGGGCAGCACAACAGACATGACGCCGATTCCTGGCCATGGTAAAACACCCACAAGCCACCGGGAAGAGGCGGGACACAGACATGGCCACCCCAGGGCAAATGAAACCAGAAGGCACAAAAGGCCCCCACAAAAGGCCCACACAAGGGAAACGGGAAGGGAGGGGGGAGGAGGGAGAAGAGCAGCCCGTGTACCACAAATAACAGGCACATAGACAACGGGGGCACAGCAGAACACACAGCACAAGCACACACCCGGGCACACACACACACACACACACACACACACGGGACTGGAAGGGAAGACACGCGGGACCGGACTGCACACAAGGCACACCTGGCAAAGGGGGGGTGGAACAGGGGAGAGGGGGGGAAAACAGCACAGGGGCAGGGTAGGACACAGGAAACTGGGACCACAACCCCCACAGCATAACAGGCCACACGGGACCCCCCAACAACACAGGGGTGAAAATGCAGTAGCCCGATGCAGCGGTCACAGAGGGGGCCAGTACCCAAGCAGTAAGAAGCAGGCAGGACACATAAGCATGTTCAAGTTGGTTTATTTGGAAACACAGGTAGTATAGGACAGGCCCAGAGCTATACCAAGCCCCAAGACTTGGTGTGTGCAAGAAGGAGGAAGGAAGCTCCCCCATGCTCGGGCAGAGACATGAAGAGAGCTGAAACATTCCAGCAGAGTAGAGCGACAAAGCAGGTCCCAGCACGAGCAGGACAGTTAGGATGGGGGAAGAGTGCCCTGAACAGTCCGGCCATGGCCACCGTGTCCAGCTGGCAAATGAGATGAGGTGCCTTGGGGGGGAAGCAACCAAACAGCTGGACGTCCAACACACAGGCAGTCCCGAGGCACAGTGGGAGCCAACACAGAACCGGGCACAGCCCGGGAACGGTCCTGCAGACACACTCTGACCCAAAACCCCAGCGAGGGGGGCCAGGCAGGAGCACCAGTCTAGGGTTGCCAGTCCCTGGCACACACACACACACCCCGCAGGAAGCCAGGAGGGGCAGTGCAGGGACCCCAGAACCCAGAGGTCACACAGGCACCCAAAAGGGGGTGGCAGGGGCCACTGGAGGGGGTGCAGGCAGCCGATGATACTCAGCGGGACCCAGGGGAGTCGTGAAGGCAATGCAGAGAGCCGCACCCAGGATCCAGAGAAGGCAAGCATGCATGAGAACTCCGGGTGCACAGGGAGATGGGGGGGACCCCAGGAGGGGGTCTGGCCTCACAGCCAGGGCCAGATGCACCCCAGGAAGCAAACGGCACAGACAGAGACAGCAGGGAGTGAGCCGTCAGCAGAACCCACACCCCGGTTGAGGGCCGGAGCCCACATGGGGACAGGCAAACAGGGGCCATGAGGCACCCATGGACTCAATGCCAGCTGCTGGGGACCACCACAGGGCTGGGTGCCGGGTGCCCCGCACGGTGAACCAAGTGGGGCCATTGGATCATGCCCCGGCGGTATCCAAACAAGGACATGTGATGGGTGATCAGGTAGTAGGCCTCGAAGGGATCCTGCATGGACAGCCCCAACTGCACATTAGAACAGGACCACACGCCTGACAGCGCCGACAGCTCCGCCGCGGAAGGCTCTGACACACAGCAGTCAGCAGCAGGGGGCCAAGGAAGGCGATCCAGCTCCAACAGCCCCACGGGAGCGCCGGTACCCACGGGCCCCATGGATACAGCCAAAGTAGGACATGGCCAAGGCAGGGCCCCCCTCCACAAAGCACAGCGTGTAGACGAACAGGATGCACACAGACAGCGCAGACATGGTCTCAGCTGCAGACCAGGCCACATGGGAGCACCTCATCTCTGGGATGCGCCCATTGGGAAAGGGAACCTGTCCCAGCGTCGTGGCATGCAGGTGGCAATCCTGGGCACTCACCTCATAGCCGAGGTAGCGAAGCCCAGAGCTCAGGCTCGCATAAGCACCTGACTGGCTGTCCGGGCAGCCCAGGAGTAATTGCATGGCTGGGGTATACCACAGCTCACACAGGGACATGGTCTCGTGGAAGGTCCAGCTATGGGGGGCCCCATGGGAGCCGGGAAGCGGGAGCCCAGTGGAAGCACAACCAGTCGTGGTCCAGCTACACAGGNTTCTTGTGCCACAGAGGAAGGGGTTAATCAAATATTGGAGGGAGGACTCCTATAGGAGTCAGTGGCAGCGGGCAGTGGAGCGGGCTCTCTGTAAATTAGGCTTTGCCCCCTCCTTTTTTGCTGGTAAGGACCTGGGAGTTACCTTGCATATTATACTGAGGAGATTGCGGTACCAGAGTCTGCAGGAGGAGATGGCGCAAATTAGAGCTTCGGCTCACATGGTGGGTTACCTCCCCCTTTTGAAATCCCCCTTGGAGAGGCTGGCTTATCTTTCTGCGGATATTCCTTTTAGGGGGAAGTACCTATTTATGTGCGCGAGGCTAAATGCCCTACCCTCTGCCCTCTATGAGGGGCGTTTGAGGGCTATACCTTTGGCTGATCGATTGTGTCCCTTTGATGCTGAAAGTGTGGAGATGGTCCACCACATATTATGCAATTGTCATCTTTATGACGTTATTCGCACAGAGCTTCTTGCTCCGTTCTTCCGGAGACTCCCAGGGAGAACTGAGTGGAGCCTCCAATTATTTGCCTTGGCAGATATGGATCCTGCAATTACAACTGTGGTGGCTCACTTTTTGATGCGAGCATTTAATTTGCGGACTCTGTTTGTAAACTTTAAGCAGCCTATTGACGGTTAGCCTTGGGTCTGTATTAGGAGTCTTATTGGCATATTGTCAAAATTATTATGATTATCTGGTATTCTTTAGTCATCCAATTAGGAAATTGGATATTTGGTAATTAGTGTAACTGGGTTGTGGTTGTTGGGGAAATTAGTTATATAGGATGGTCCGGGTTGTTTTCCTTTTCCTTATGGTTGCATTTCTGCAGATTTAGATTGTTGTTTTTATGTTTTTTCTGTTGTATGTGTTATACTTTTTATGTTTCTCTGGCTTCGGCCGCAATAAATATTATTATTATTATTATTAGATTTAATTGCAAAATCCACAGAAAAGTTGATGAAGAAATGGGTTAATTCAGAATTACAGTTGTAGCCCCTTAGTTGTTTAATTATTTTTACTTGTCTTGATTCAAATTTTAATATTGTGGATTATTTAAATTTTATGATGGGTCAGAGGGATCTTAGCCTGTGTCTACAAAATAGTTAGTTTGGCGGGGGGTTGTTACATTTTTAATCTCATTTGTATGGCAGATACGCCTTTATGCATAATCTGCATGAAAGCTGAAGGCTAAATGCATAACAAATTTTTATTTGACTCTCATCTTGTCACACCCCCTCCCAGCTTCTTGAATGGCTGCCTATGAAATTATAAGGTCATATAGCAGCCTCAAGAAGCTGAGTGGAACAACCTATTTTCTGCTCCCATCCTCACCTTGCTTTCCATCCTGACCTTGACCCAGTCTTACCTCTTGACTCCCAGCCTTTCTCTCCTGCCTTCCCCCACTCAGACAGACTCCCTGGCTTGACCTTTACTCCAGCTCCTGCTATGATTTCTGCTTTTCACCTTGACCTCAAACCCCCAATCCAGACTCCACACTATGGTTGTGCATGTCATTTTTGTTATTACAATAACTATAATGAAAATTGTCATTTGCATTACAGTTATTGCAATAATGAAAATGACAAATAATAATAAGAAAAATAGAAATGAAAACGACATTTTATTTTTGAAATAAAGGGGGGGAAATGAAATATATATTTCCAGCTATAACATTTTTGTTTCTCATTCAATTCTCATGAAACATGGGTTTCTTGTACCTTCAGTGGAGGGCACTACGTGTATCAAATTTCAAAACAATTAGATAAAGAGAAGTGATTTTAGAAGCAATTGAACATTGTGATTTTAAGAAAAGCTCCATACACATTCATGACTACAACTTCTCCATTTCTCCCGCAAAAAACAATGTTTTTTAATAATATATAATTATCTATAATTTTTTTACATTTTTTATTGAATTTTTTAAATCAAATATTTATATCTCTATATCTACACTAATAACTAACTAACTAACTAACTAACTAACTAACTAATAAATGTATTCTAAATGCAATAACTCCAACAAACCCTAAAGCTGAATCACAGTAAACACTAAACACTATCTCTATCAGTTAACCTTAAACTACTCCTACTATGTCAAAACAAAAATATATCTACCTAATCCTATCTATCTACCTATGAATATATGGGATGGGGGTTGGGGGGCAATCACAAACAAGACAAGGAGGGGTACAAAACTGAAATGAAACCTAAATCAATCTATAAATTAATAATATACTACTACTCTAATGAATCAAAAAAACAGGGGAAGGGAATGGGGAGGGAATATTCAATGGAGGGGGGAGGGAAGGAGGAAGATTGAAGATTGAACACAGGGAGGGATAAAAACAAAAAATAACAACTAAATCTATCAAAGCTAATGTAAATAAATGAGAATATGGGGGTAGATGGGTTGGATGGGTGAAATAGGAGGAGGATGGCAATGGATTGGGGAGCTGGAAAATGCTGGGTGAGGGAGCCTTCTGAAACGCCTGCTGCTCAGGAACAGTGACTAGCTCAGAAGGTATTGGGAAGGGGGGAGGCAGACAGTTTTGTTTCTTGCTGCGCCCGCCTCAAATCAACCCCATTGGCTCCGTGCAGCCTAGCCCGTGGCCAATCATAGACTGCCAAGCCAGTGGTCTGAGGCGAAAAGAGATGGTGATTCATCAGGCTGGCTGCTACTCCAAGCCACTCTCCACCCTCCACCCCTGGTGCCTGGAAGTCTGCTCCTAGCTGAGTCAAATGACTTCCCACTCCCTGCTACATTTGGCCTTCCAGTGACCTGACAGAAGACCAAGTTTTAGCCACCCGAACACAACCGAACGCGATTCAAACTGAATGAACTGTTCGGTCATATTGTCGTTCGGTGTTCGGATATGTTCGGTATGTTCGCCATTTCGCCGTTCGGTGTTCAGTTCTGTTCGGTATGTTCGTGTTCGTGTTCGCGTTCGGTTGTCCGAACAGGCTGAGTTTGGGCTGAACACCGAACTACCGAACCGCGTTCGCCCATCCTAATAGAAATATCCTTTGGAACAAGCTTAGCTGTTTATCTATTGATGGGAGGCTCTTGTTCCTTCTGCAAAGACTAAATGCTGACTCCTTTAGTAGTTAAGACTAGAAGACAGGGTCATCTAACAGACAAAATTAGTACATTTTCAGGGGTTAGACAGGACTGTGTGCTGGCCCCTTTGTTATTTAATCTCTTCATCAATGATGTTATCCCTTTGCTTGTTCAGTCAAATTATTTCCCGCCCAAACTGGCCTCGCACTTTATAAGATGTCTCCTATATGTGGATGACATTGCTATCATTTCTCAAACTTGTGTGGGCCTTATCATACAACTTAACTGTTTTTCAGACTATTGTAAGGTCAATAAAGTGTCTATTAACTATGAGAAATCCAAAGTAATAGTTTTCTCTTCAACTCCTAAGTCATTTAATTGGGTTGTGAACAGTCACCAGATTCAACAAGTGAAGGTTTTCAGGTATTTGGGGCTATACTTTCAGGTCACAGGTGGGTGGAAGGAACAGTATGAGAGGGCATTAACCACCGCTAGGGGATCCTCTCTGGCTATCCAGAAATTATTTGAGAGCACGGGTCAGAATGTGCTGGATTTAGCGCTTAGGGTATTTAATAGTAAAACCCGGGCTCAGTTCTTATACAGCGCTGAACTTTGGGCACCTCTCTCCAACCACAATTTGAACAGTGTGCAATCCAAATTTTTGCAAGGCCTTAGAGGGCCCTCAAGGGCACACCCCATGCAGCAATAAGGGTTGAGGTGGGACAGTGCAGTTGGATCGAGGTGACTTGGGGGTTAGCTCTGTGTTTTTGGGTGAGACTCATCATGTGAGTCAGGATTGGTTAAATTTTGGATGGATGACCCCTTCAAAAGCCATTGAGGCCTTTCTGCTAAAACTGGGCTTCTCTCATAATTATCGGGTCGGGGGGGCAGAACCTGTGTGCTGTTAGATCAGAAATCCTTCTCAGGCATGCAGATGTGGCTGGGCAGGAAGAAAGTGCTAGGATCAAGGCCTCCCCTCATATGGTTGGCTACCTGTCCTTGATGCCTGAAAGGAGGTGTATGGCCCCTTATCTAACTTTCCCTGTTTCACCTAGGGGAAAATTTCTAATTTATGTGTGTCCGTTTCAATGCCTTACCATCTATGATTTTGGAGGGTCGTTTCCATACTATCAAATTCTCAGATAGGCTTTGTTCTTTTGATTATCTCGCTGTAGAAATGGTGGACCATATGTTGTTTGCTTGCCATCTCTATGAAAATGTGTGTGATGAATTATTATCACCATTGTTGCTTCATTATCCTCATAGGACTGACTTCAATTTAGTGTCTCTGACCCTATCTGATGTTGAGCCAGAGACTACATCCCTGGTATCTAAATTTCTGATTCGGGCCTTGAGTTGTCGCCACCATTTCCTGCAATGTAAGCTTTAGTTTAGGGTGTTGAGGTGAGTCACGGCACGTAGCTCATTTGGTATATTTATCATATGAATTTATTTACTTCAGGCAGCTATGGCGAATTCTTGATGTTTTTAATTTTTAGTGTTATTTTTATGGTTTCCTTAGTTTATTGCTGCCTGAGGGATTTAGGATAATTTGTATTTGTGTTTTTGGAATTATTGCTCCTGTATCATTCCTGTATTGTTTTATGTGCATGAGGATTATCTAATAATATATTTTGCGTGCAGGTTATAAGATTATTTCTTTTTATGTATTATATTTTGTTCATATTTTTATTGCAATGGCATTCAGCCACACAAATAAACTAAACATACATACACTGCCTTGGAAGATGCACAAGGCAGGACTTAGATGAACCTCCAAAGGGACTACATACATTAGGAAAGGAAAACAAAATATACAAGTAAAAGATGGGGAGTACCAGGCTTGGCAGCAGCACAAGTAGAAAAGATCTAGGCACTGTGGTTGATTACAAATTGAACATGGGTCAGCAATGTGATATGGCTGTAAAATAGGCAAATGTAATTTTAGACTACATTAACAGAAGCATTGTCTCCAAGTCAGCAGAAGTTGCAATTCCATTTTATTCAGTACTGGTCAGACCTCGCCTGGAGTATTATGTCCAATTTTGGGCACCTCATTTTAAGAAGGATGGTGGGGCAGATCCCATGCGCAGGTATGCGTGTGCATAGCCATGCTGACCTCCGTTATGGGCACATTGTACTGCGTGGAAACCACATGTATATGTGCACACAGGATATGTGGGGCTTGGGATAACAATTTGGAGCAAGTTCAGAGGAGAGTAACAAAGATGATGATAAACAAACTGAAAAGCAAGTCATATGTAACTTGGCTTTACTGTGTACCTGAGTTCTCACATCCGCATGAAAGTCACATCCCTTGTCTCTCCTTCTGTTCCCCTTTCCCTGTCTCCCCTCCCCCATGTTTATCTTGGTGTTTTTTGTAAAGTGCCAGGTACATCACTGGTGCTATATAAATGCTAATAATAATAATAATAATAATAGGAGGAAAAGCTGAAAGAACAGGAGATGCTTAGCCTAGTAAAGAGGAGTAAGGGGAGACATGATAGCAGTCTTCATTCAAATATCTAAAAGGCTGGCACTAAGAACAATGCAAGGAACTGTTAGAATCATAGAATCTTAGCGTTAGAAGGTACATCAGAGGTAATCTAGTCCAACCCCTGCTCAATGTTCTTCATTACTACTGATGGCAGGAATAGAAATGATGGACTCGAGTTACAGGAATATAGATTTTGATTAAATATAAGGGGAAACTTCCTAACCGCAATAGAACAAGTTGCCCAAGAAGGTTGTAGGCTCGCCATCTCTGGAGGTTTTCAAAAATTATTATTATTATTATTATTAACACACATTTATATAGCGCCAGCAGTGTACCTGGCACTTTACAAAGTAATAAAATAGACACGGTCCCTGCCCCTAGGGCTTACAATCTGAGAGACAGGAGCT